>CAXITT010000758.1:185559-203424 GCA_964033795.1 Lymnaea stagnalis | reverse complement strand
GGGGGGGGGGGGGGGGGGGGGGGGGGGGGGGGGGGGGGGGGGGGGGGGGGGGGGGGGGGGGGGGGGGGGGGGGGGGGGGGGGGGGGGGGGGAGGGGTGAGGATGGCTGTGGACGCCTCTTAACGCCGGGGGATAATATATCTGCGCCGTGTTGAATGGACGCCATCTCATGTCGGACTTAAAGCGTTTTTTAAGCTCCTGAGTGTACTCGTGCGGTGGAAGGTGGTTTCAAATGGCGCTAACATTTCAGATGTTTGATGGGGGCGCGGGGGCACTTGAAAAAAAAATTGGGGAGTGTTTGTGGGGGGGGGTGTTTGTGGGGGGTGTCTTCGTTTATGATGTAATTGCCTCTCCACAGTTTTAAATAGAGTTTTAATAATACACTATAAGAGTATCTGACAACGTTCGAAGATTCACAATCCGGTTTTAGACTTGGTAACAGTATCCTAAACAGCTCTGTATTAATTAGCATTCTTTTTAAAAGTAATATCTTGTAATTGGTTTTTAAATAAATGTTAAATAATAAAATAATGTATAAATTTATCACGGACTACAATCACGTGACCACAGTGCCAAAATAATTTTTTAATGAAAAATATAAAATCTTTCCGCCAGGCTTGCGTTGAAGCCATTTTGGCCCCGTATTTAGCTATGTAAATCTCCAAGAGCCTTATTCTTCGAGCGAAACCACAGCGCTCTTTAATCCGTTTGTATCTCTTTTGGATATTCTATTGTTCGAACGGGATCTAGAATGTTTATTCGGTGACGTGACCTGTTTTCCCGACCCTTCGATTGAGGTCAAGGCCTAATATGATTCAATCGTCACCTTTTTTTTTTCAGATCCTTTTAACTCACCTTCATCATATTTTTTGTTAAGTGAACAACACCATCCATCTGTTACATTAATGCGATATGACCTTTTCTGATTACTCGGTTACTGATTGATAACACTTTTACCTAACAGCTGATAAAAAAAAATTCTTTAGTTTTGACCACTAGAGATGATCGGTGAATCTCAGAGCTGTTTGAAATCTAGATTCATTACTGTCGTAGTTATGTTAAATGTTTTTTTTTAAAGACATATTTTATTCCACTCGTAGTTATCGCAAGCCATAAAATCTTCTTTTTTTTTTTCTTTTTTTAGATTTTCATTATTCAACGTACCCTTCCTCTATCACTATTTACAAGACAAGCGAAAACTTTTTTTAAAAAATCCTTTATATTAACTTCGGCTTCGTTCATGTCAGGGTGGCCCGTGTGCCTGGCAAAAATCTTCGGACGGCTAACTGACCCACTTCCCGTTAACCTATCGAGCCGAAACTTGTCACATAGCCTCGTTGCCGATGACAACCCATTCTTTCAAATGTTCAACCCCAACCGCCAAAAATAATTTTTTCGTGGTTTTTAAAGGCGTACATGAAAGAAAATTCCCGATAAATGCGCTAAATTAAGATTCATTGAAAGTTTATATATATAAAAACTATCGCAAGTGCTTTTGGTGCGTAATGTTTTCTTTTGTTTTTCTGAAATAGTTGGTGTAATAAATCTGTGGCGTAAAAGCGGGTAAGACATGAGAATATTAGTATATAATAAAATACTAAAAAATGCATAAAAGGAATTATAAGAACAACTTTGTTTTTTAAGGGTTGTTTCATATCTAATGAAAACGTCATCCCATTAGGGAGGTACAGTTTGATTATCTCTCCTTCTCAACAGCACTGGCTTACAACGAGCTTCGTTGGTCTCTATGCCATGTGAAGTAAATAAGTAGTTGCGCAAGATATTTTGGGCTTGAAAAAACAAAAGACATGAAATTGAAAAGACATTTCGGGTAAAAGCTTTCTTCGTCAGACAATACCAAAACAAGAAATAACAGAAATTATAATCTTAATTGTAGAGACTGAGAGATCTTCATTTTGATCTGGGAACACTCGAGTGAGATAGCTACACTGTGATCTGGGAACACTTGAGTGAGAGAGCTACACTGTGATCGTGGACACTATAGTTATGAATCTACATTGTAATCTGATAACCACTTACAATCTGAACTTCCTACAGCGCGATATCATCAATGTCAAACACATAGAGACCTATAAAGTTTCTCGTTGACCAGTGATTTCAGAAGTAGAGGCTATTCTCTCTCTCTCTCTCTCTCCCTCTCTCTCTTTTTCAGACCTAAACAAATCTTTCTCCACTATTTCCGTACTAGATACTAGTGTTCTCTCACCATTGTCAAATCATCAGTACTGTTCCAATCAAAGCCAAGTCAGTAGACATCCAGCCGTTTATAGAATAAATAACCCCATCAAACTGTTTAATTTCTTCTTGAAGTCTAAAGCGGGAGTTTGAATTGGTAACAACAGGCTGTCAACATGGGTGACGTGAAACCCAATGACAAGGCTGGAGACACATATAGTTACTGTCACACTGTCTTTCAACAACAACAAAAAATCTTTTCATTAAGAAATTGAGGATTTGCTTTGGCATCTGGGAACGAGAATCTGGTAAAGACAGATAGAGAGAGAGAGAGAGAGAGAGAGAGAGAGAGAGAGAGAGAACAGAAGGAGAGATAAAGATAGAGAGAGACAGAGAACAGAGAGAGAGATAGAGAGTGAAAATAGAGGGATATGTATGCAGAGAGAAAGGAAGAGAGACTGTCAGAGAACAAATATATATATAGATATATATATATATATATATATATATAGATAGAGAGAGAGAGAGAGAGAGAGAGAGAGAGAGAGAACAGAGAGAGAGAGAAAAGAGAGAGAGAGTAACAGAGAGAGAGATAGAGAGAGAAAAGAGAGGGATATATATAAAGAGAGAAAAGAAGAGAGACTGTCAGAGAACAGATATATATATATATATATATATATATATAGATAGAGAGAGAGAGAGAGAACGAGAGAGTGAGCGAGAACATAGAGAGAGAGAACAAAGGGAGAGTGAGCGAGAACATAGAGAGAGAGGGAGGTGAGAAATTGAGGATGACGTGCGTCGGGACCCTTGCGTTACCTAAACGTTGACATATCTCCTAAGGTGGCCGCCTATGCTATTGGCAGTGAGAACTCCCATGGGCGTAGCAGCCAGTAAGGGACAAGAATAGCCCCCCCCTCCCCAGATGCTATAAACGACAATGCCATCTTTCAGCTGTCCACTACAATAATAGTGTCTTGTGAGATTTAAACTCTTCAACTGACATTCATTGCTGTCTAGGGGCCGCTATTTGGATCTATGCGATATTCCAGTATTTATCAATGCGATATTCCAGTATTTATCAATGCGATATTCCAGTATTTATCAATGCGATATTCCAGTATTTATCAATGCGATATTCCAGTATTGAACAATGCGACATTCCAGTATTTATCAATGCGATATTCCCAAATTGAACAATGCGACATTCCAGTATTTATCAATGAGATATTCCAGTATTCATCAATGCGCCATTCCCGTATTGATCAATGCAACATTCCAGTATTGATCAATGCGATATTCCAGTATTTATCAATGCGATATTCCAGTATTTATCAATGCGATATTCCAGTATTGAACAATGCGACATTCCAGTATTTATCAATGCGATATTCCAGTATTTATCAATGTGATATTCCAGTATTTATCAATGCGATATTCCAGTATTGATCAATGTGATATTCCAGTATTCATCAATGCGACATTCCCGTATTGATCAATGCAACATTCCAGTATTGATCAATGCGATATTTCAGTATTCATCAATGCGACATTCCAGTATTGATCAATGCGATATTTCAGTATTCATCAATGCAACATTCCAGTATTGATCAATGCGATGTTTCAGTATTCATCAATGCGACATTCCCGTATTGATCAATGCGACATTCCAGTATTGATCAATGCGATGTTTCAGTATTCATCAATGCAACATTCCAGTATTGATCAATGCGATATTTCAGTATTCATCAATGCGACATTCCAGTATTGATCAAGGTGGATCTTTATCTTTAATTTTTTTTTTTTTATTACTTTTCTGTGTGTGTGGGCAAGATCAGAGAATCTTCAATACACTTTGTCAAAAGTGCACCCCTTTCTGGTTTCGACTTCATTCAAAAATCGTTCTCGTATAATGACACAACGGGAGAGCTTGGTACAATAAAAATATGGCTTAGCTTCTGTTATAGTTGAGCTGAAGTTTGATTCCATTGGCGTCATCAACCCAACTCATTGCTTAGCTTTAAGTCTTAACGTTATTGTATTTTCTCCGGCCAAATGAATCAGGAGTTTGATATCGATTGCTATGATGCACATGAATTCAACGTCACAAGACTTCCCCCATGATTTGTAACAATTTATTTTTTCCTATGGATATTTACGCCCTGTCCACTTTCTATCTGGCTCCTCCAGATGTTTAGGCAACTTCGTGAGTAAGATTTGACTTTATCACTTAATAAAAAAAAAATTACAAACCCACCTCACCTTAGTGTATATGTGTACATATACCAGGGTTAAAACGTCACACAGTATTCGTGGGGTCAGGATTGACCAACACTACAACTCACCAGCAGCCGGGAATATAACCACTAGGCCGGGGGGGGGGGGAGATAAAGATCGATACAGCCCAAAGAACTACTCTTAATATACTTGTCCCGATAGTGGCGCTAAGACCCTGTCAGCCCTTTTGGTTTGCGACGTCCCTAAGGAAAGCAGTAACATTGTTTGATGGAGGTATATAGCAGGTTGGGGAGTGGGGGTGTTGCGATGTTCCTAAGGAAAGCAGTAGCATTGTTTGATGGCGCTATAGATGGTGGGGAGCGGGGGGGGGGGGTCGTTTGAAACTAAAAGTTGCTTTGCCAACTGGTGAAGACATGATCCCTTGGGTCAGTATGTGTACACAGATAAATCTTTAAACATGAAAACAATTCATTTTTTTATAGCAGGTTGGGGAGTGGGGGTGTTGCGATGTTCCTAAGGAAAGCAGTAGCATTGTTTGATGGCGCTATAGATGGTGGGGAGCGCGGGGGGGGGTCGTTTGAAACTAAAAGTTGCTTTGACAACTGGTGAAGACATGATCCCTTGGGTCAGTATGTGTACACAGATAAATCTTTGAACATGAACACAATTCATTTTTGAAGATAGTCAAGACGCATAGATTGTTCGTGTAATTTGCGGACGTCCTTAAGACATAATCTATAAGCTGCGGACGTCATTAAGACATAATCTCTAAGCTGCGGACGTCCTTAAGACATACTCTCTAAGCACAAAACGAATCCTTCCCACAAGTTGATGATTTCACGAATTGGCTCGTCTAAGAGTTTAATTCGTTGTGATATTGTTACGCTCACGCAATCCATTTCTTATCTATCGCTTAGGCCTCATTTGCTTACGGTCGCGCGATACTAGTGTTGTGTGTGCATGGGTCACAGATTTGAACATCTTTAATAAAAAAATTAAAAAAAAAAAAATAAAAAAAAAAAATATATATATATATATAAGGCCTTAATCCTGGTTTTATTATTCCTGAGAAAACAGGCACCGGTAGCAACGATGACCTTGTGTTGCATTAATTCTAGCAACGGGAGAGACATGTATGTGTGTGTTAACAGAGTTTGTGTGTGTGTGTGTGTGTGTCTTAGCGAAGCTCTGGTCTTCTTGTCCTTGTACACTGTTTTCTTTTTCTTTCTTTAAATCGCTTAATCCGATTCTGTATAAACATGTTTTTACGACATTACTTTTTTTTTTTAATTGGTAGTTTCCATTAAGACAGCAGATTTTTTTCGAAATGGGGAAGAGATATCATTTGAAAACTTCTTAAACAAACAGAGAATCTTGGGATGTAAAGATTTTTTTTTTTTTTTTAATATAATCAAATAGAGTTTTTTTCTGTTTTAATAATCATGATAGATGTTTTTTTTTTAATACATAAAATGCACTCTCAGGAAAAGACATTATTGTTATTTCTTTTAAATTATTTCTGAAGTTTGAGCAAATTGTTGCCCGTTATTGAATAGAAGTTTCAGCAGATGGTTGCTTGTTACTGAATAGAAGTTTGAGCAAATGGTTGCCTTTCATTGAATAGCTGTTTGAGCAAAATGGTTGCCTGTTACTGAATAGCTGTTTCAGCAAATGGTTGCCTATTTTTGCATAGCTGTTTGAGCAAATGGTTGCCTGTTACTGAATGGCTGTTTGAGCAAATGGTTGCCTGTTACTGAATGGCTGTTTGAGCAAATGGTTGCCTGTTACTGAATGGCTGTTTGAGCAAATGGTTGCCTGTTACTGAATGGCTGTTTGAGCAAATGGTTGCCTGTTACTGAATGGCTGTTTGAGCAAATGGTTGCCTGTTACTGAATGGCTGTTTGAGCAAATGGTTGCCTGTTACTGAATGGCTGTTTGAGCAAATGGTTGCCTGTTACTGAATGGCTGTTTGAGCAAATGGTTGCCTGTTACTGAATGGCTGTTTGAGCAAATGGTTGCCTGTTACTGAATGGCTGTTTGAGCAAATGGTTGCCTGTTACTGAATGGCTGTTTGAGCAAATGGTTGCCTGTTACTGAATGGCTGTTTGAGCAAATGGTTGCCTGTTACTGAATGGCTGTTTGAGCAAATGGTTGCCTGTTACTGAATGGCTGTTTGAGCAAATGGTTGCCTGTTACTGAATGGCTGTTTGAGCAAATGGTTGCCTGTTACTGAATGGCTGTTTGAGCAAATGGTTGCCTGTTACTGAATGGCTGTTTGAGCAAATGGTTGCCTGTTACTGAATGGCTGTTTGAGCAAATGGTTGCCTGTTACTGAATGGCTGTTTGAGCAAATGGTTGCCTGTTACTGAATGGCTGTTTGAGCAAATGGTTGCCTGTTACTGAATGGCTGTTTGAGCAAATGGTTGCCGGAAAGCATCGGACGCCCTTTCATAGTGTTTTCTACAGTGGGTTTCTAACCTCGTAAATAGATCACGAAGTAGCTGGGGCGAAACGGTTGCCTAGGTGCAGGCTTAAGTGTACAAATCAGCATGAGGCTGCTACGACCCACGTATTCTTCATCGGCAGCACAGTTATCATTACCCCTGCCCTGTCTCTCCCGTTATTTCAACTGCAGAAATGTCCACTGCTGGCACGTTGCACTGTAGTTGCTAAAAATTTCCGGCAGAGACCACGCATGCCCGTTGTCTGCCCACGCAAACTCGCGCGATTGTTGTTATGTTCCCCGGGTAGCGCTAGGGGGGTCGGTGACAGCGCCTCTTAAGTCAGCATTCCGCTACAGACATGTCAACCAGAGCCCCGGGTAGTGGTTCACATCATATCCGCTTTCATATCCTTTGTGGTTGCCATGGTCTGGGCAAGATGGGGTGACGATACCGTGAATCGAAAGGAATGAAACTATTGAGAGTTAAATCATTTTTTTTTAAAACTATGTCATTGGATCTGATTCTATTAGCCCTACTCAACTACTGGAATCGGGTTCAGAAGAAAATAAAGCAACATGATTTTCGAACTAGCCCAAAATTTAAAAAAAAAAAAACACACATAGGCGACAACCACGGGCAAGTTACTCTGTTTGATAAAAATGTGGACGTACCCCATACAGAAATAAAAACAAAAACAAAAAAAAAAGTTTCTGCATATGGTAATTGAATTTAATAAGTTATTGACCCTCGATGGTGCATTAACACCTTCTTGCCCAGCTTGAACATTTTTTTTTTTTATATCTCTGCCTTGGACTGGGATTCAATCAACGTACGTGTGACAGGATGTCTTTTTTTTTTTTCTCTTTAGATTAACTCCAGAAGCGTATCTAGGATTAGTGGCGCCCTGACATCTATGATTAGTGGCGCCCTGAGTAAGAAGAAAAATGTATGCCTTATGCAAATTTAAATGACTCCTCCTCCTCCCTCCCCCCCCCCATTGACAAGCCGAGTTTCTTATTTATTCTTACTCCACGGGCTTGGTGTTTTACAGCTCCAAAATAGCTTTATACAACAATAGAATACACTGTGTGGCTTACTGGTTTGGTGTTTTACAGCTCCAGAATAGCTTTACACAACAATAGAATACACTGTGTGGCTTACTGGCTTGGTGTTTTACAGCTCCAGAATAGTTTGACACAAGAACAGAATACACTGTGTGGCGTCACGGCCCTGGGTCGGAGACGAGATCTCCTGCCCCCCCCCCTAAAAAAAATGAGAGTATCATGATAAGGTCTTGACCCGAGCCACCATATTAGACATTTGCATAACGGTCCCGACCACACGACTGTTTGGGGCAAGGTTGAGCTACGCTGCCAGTGACTAAGAAATAACAAAACCCACCACATTCTTTTTTTTTGGGTGTAATATTCTTTAATGGAAGGGAATAGCTACAAGCCCGAGAGACTGGTGCTATGGATATTAAAAGAGGCCTGGCATCACGTGACGTCTGCTGACGTATAGAAGAGATGTAATTATCTCAAAATAGAGGTTATTGTATTTTTTTTTAATTAGTTGGAAATGAAAAACTGCAAGTTCTGCCATCTTGTCAGGCCGAAGTCTGAGATCGATTATTTTCAAGTACAGTAACGTATATTTATGTGAATTTGAAAATTTGATATGTCTTAGAATTTGATCTGTTTAGAATTCGATCTGTTTTAGAATTTGATCTGTCTTAGACTTTGATTTGTTTTAGAATTTGATCTGCTTTAGAATTTCATATGTTTTAGAATTTGGCTGTTGAAATGAACAAAGCTAGGGATGCCAACAGTATTCAATTTAATTATAATGTGAAATGTATATAAATATGCACATTCAAATATATAATGACATAAAGATCCGATATTAACTTACAGCACAGCAAGTCAAAATGCTCAATCCTCGAAAGATACAAAGATAAATTTAGACACACACATATAAAGAGTACATTTTTTAAGGCTTCTATTAATGTGTCTCGTGTTTGGGAAAATTAGCAAAAGTGTCTTTCTTCTTTTGAAAGCTGCGGGCTTATATATATATGGAGTAAATTAGAATCCCCCAGAAAATAAATTCTAGAAAATTGCTTCACCTAATAGAATTCTTTTTTTACAAATAGAACTTTTTTGAATATAAACAACATTTTCCCAATCAAGGGAGGGGTGGGTAAAAAAGGAGAGGCACGACACATTCAATCGGGGATGTCAATATCAAAACAAAACAAAGGAACAAGGAAGGTGGTGGAAGGCTTAGCTCTACGTTGAACAGAAGAAAAACAAAGGGTCTATAAATAGGCTTCACTATAAGTTGTATGTAAAAGGATGTAGGTAAAGATCCTTTTTTTTTCGAGTCGGAAGCAAAAGATACTCAAAGAGGATTCGATGCATAGTGTAACAATAGCCGTGACATTTTTGCCGTGACATAATTTTTTTCATAAGGGAGGGTCTACATCCAAAGCTTTGATATTTTCATTTCGTTAATTCATCATCACAGAATAGTGTGCGGGCCAATGCATGGAGTCCAGGATAGTCTTGTTAACGTCTGCAGTGATAGGTCCCCGGTAACAACCGCATGACGCTCACATCAAACAGAATCGTCCCACCAATCAAATCGCCTCGTTATTACATTACGCAGCACACAGCAGAATGCCCCAGTCATAAAACGCACTGCAGCAGTTTCAAGTAATTCATTCTCTCTTGGGGGGGGGGGGGGGGGGCAGCTTTCCGGAACTTTCCGGTGGTTAACGATCTTTCGGTCACTGGACTAACCTTACGCTCTTTTGATCCAGTTTTATGCTCTAAGGTTTCATTGATGGCTCATAAATTAATGTAGGTTTGATGTTTCAATTTCGACCGCACGCAAAGTTTAACTCAGGTCATTGTAAGGTAAAACGGTCTGTGCAGTGAAACCAATTATTATCGTGAACATGATATCAAACAACATTTTAACCATTAAAACTATGAGGGGAAAAAAAAAAAAGAAATATTGGCAATTTTATTTTACTCAAGGATGCACTACAAATTCAGTGAGCAGTTTTTGCTTTTAGTGGTTAAATTCAAGTAAAATCTATTAGTCTATTTTATCTCTGATTTGAGCTCATGTTTCGGCAGTGCCTGTTAAAAAAATAAGAGGTGAGGGGGAGGTGGGGGGGGGGGGCGGAGTGGATGGTCTTCCCGGGTGGGCTTTTTTTCTTCTTTTAATTGATGAAAGGCCTTTTCGGCCGGATCCAGAAATTTTTTTTTTCTTTGCAAGCNGAATTATTGAAAGTCATGGTATTTCCCGCAAATTGTTTGCGGATGACACAGAACTGTACAAGTGTTTCTGCCCTGATTCTTTGGAGTGTGCTGCTGCTGTTCAGGCTGTCGAGGACTACTGACTTGTTGTGAAAGAATGGATGTCATCAAACAGACTAAAATTAAATGACGATAAGACTGAGGCAATTATTTGTGGTTCGGACACCGATCTTCGGAAAGTTGCCATCGCATCAATATAATAAAAGTTGGTGATTCTGAGATCCTGTTGTCTTCCACTGTCAGAGACCTTGACTTTTATATTGACAGTAAACTTAGAATGATTCTCAATGTCAGTTCTGTGGTCAGGGCTTGTTTCAGTCAAATGAGCGCCCTGGGTCAGCTGTGTCCTCAACTCAATAAGAGAACAGCCAATGGCGTAGCAGTAACTCTAATCCAGTCAAGATTAGATTACTGTTAACAGTTGTTTGTGGGGTTTACCTCAGAACCAAATTAAGAGACTCCAGAAGGTTCAAAATACTGCAGCGTGCACTGCATCGTGAATTAAGAAATTTGACCACATCACCCAAGTTCTTAGAGATCTCCAATGGCTTCTCATGAGTGAGAGCATTGACCACAAAATTCTGTCTCTTACGTACAGCAGTATAGAAGGCTCTGCACTGGGATATAAACATGTATCCTTAAAGAAACTGCAGTCCTCACTGAGAGTTCCCAGTGTGGATGGACACAGAAAAAAGTCATATGGAGTGCGCTCCTTTGAAGCGATAGCGACAAAATTATGGAAAAGTTTGCCCCAATCTTTAAGGGAAATTGAAAATGATAAAAAATCATTTAAGAAACATTTAAAGAAAATTTTCTTTAAAGAGATTTAAGAACATCAGAGCGCTGTGAGCATGCTAAAGTAGCATGGATACTAGAGCTATATAAATATTCAATTCAATTCAATGATGGTAAATTTTAAATGTAGGATGGTGCATACCATGATGATCAATTGTAAATGGAGCATGGTGCATACCATGATTGTGAATTTTAAATATAAGATGGTGCATACCATGATGGTACATTTTAAATGTAGGATGGTGCATGCCATGGTGGTCAATTTTAAATGGAGAAAGGTGCTATTATTAGGGTCAATTTTAAATAATTATATCTTACTGAAAAAAAAAACTGTTTATCATAAACAAGAATTGTGCAGTTTGACAAATTATACTATACATGGGGCCATCTATTTAGGTGACCATCGGCCATCGTATTTAGGTGACCATCGGCTGCATCAACCGGCTTGAGTGGTGTCCCTCTCCCTGTAAATCGCTATGACAGATCTGAACAAAAATCTGAAATTTTAGTCTTCCTGTTAAATAAAATACACACTTGTTCCAATTGTGGCAGTTATACTTTTTTTTTTTTACTTTTTGTTGATCATATTTGATCATATTTGAACGTCATTTGACTAGATTTAGATATGAGTAGAGAAACGAAGTGTTGCAAACGGTTTTATTTGGAGCCACGTCAAAGCTCTCCGTGTGATGTGGTAATCGATTCCAAAATACTCGTAGTTATAATCAATTTGTTTCAAATTATTCTGCACTGAAGGCAACCATGCACCGCAATTTTGCAAACGGGTTTTTTCTATATACGATGAACGCGGGCAATCTTTGAACAAGCCAATGAAAAGTCGCCGTTAAATAAGGGCGAAGCCATGTTATTTGTTATCCCATTAAATAATTTTTTAAAAATGCAAACGAGAAATCCCCTTAAAAAAAGGGGCGGGGACAAAATATCTGACATGAAAGACCATGGAATAATTTCTCATCAACTCGTTTCATGGAGAAAAAGAATTATACCAAAAAAATAAAAAATCAATAAAACATCCTTCATGTTCGCTATCTGGAAATGCCCCAACATCGCCCGGAGTCAAATATCCAGTAGCCAGACCTTGGAAGAGTTGGACATTAAACCCCTCCCTTCTAATGAGCACACACAATTTTTTTTTTTTTTTTTTAGGACGGCTACAAATCTCTAATCGATGGCGTTGCTCCTTGAGCCCTCAGCTTGCACGGACAACTTCGCAATTTTTGCCTGGTTTTGTTTTTTTATCTTTTGTTTTTACTTTTCACACACAATTTTTTTTTTTTTTTTTTAGGACGGCTACAAATCTCTAATCGATGGCGCTGCTCACTGAGACCTCAGCTTGCACGGACAACTTCGCAATTTTTGCATGATTTTGTTTTTTTATCTATAGATTTTACTTTTAATATTGCAGATACTTTTTTTTTTTTTGAAAATCTTGTTTCAGATAACCATTTTTTTTTTTAAAAACTGTTAAAATAAATATTATTGAATATTTCTTTGAGCATTCGGATCAATGGAAATTTCCCAAATATATATATATAATGTTAAAATAATACAAAAATAGTTGGTTTAAGCTTTTGGGTTTAAAATAAGCTGAATGTTAAATTATTGTTAAAAGCGTTTTTTTTTTTGTTTTTTTTAAAAATCAAAATCAAATAATTAAACAACTCCTAAAACCAAAGTTTTCATACTAGTCCTTTGTATTGGCATTTTTAGTATTTTATTTTTTTAATTAATATTCTAATGTCGCACCCCGCTATTACACCGTAGATTAATTAATTTCACCAACTATTTCAGAATAAAAAAAGAAAATATTACGCACCAAACGCTTATCCGATATTTTTAAGAATCAACTTTAGCGCAGTAATCGGGAATTTTATTTATTGAAATCTGTCATTATTTTTCCTCCATCTTCCCTTTGAAAAACAATTAAAAAACTGATTTTTTTTTTTATATTGGGGTGAGGGGGGGGGCACAAAATTTGAGAGAGGGTGTTGTCATCGGCAACGTGCCAAGTTTCAGCTCGATAAGTTGGCGGGAAGAGGGTTAAATTAGCCGTCAGAAGATTTTGGCCACGCACTCAGCCAGAAAGAAACGCACGAACAAAAGCGAAGTCAATATAAAGGATTTAAAAATGCACCCCCCATCCGTGGGGCTCCGAAACATGTGTTTTACGCAAGAGAGTGTGTCTTCCAATTATTTCTAGGTTATTATCTAAACACGGGGACGACAATTTTTTTTGTAAAATTAATTAATATAAACTTCTTAAAAACTGTTCCCAAAAGTAAAGGCGGCTACTGATCAATGTGTCCTTCGAAGGACATTCTCAACGGTGCTCTTGAACGGTTTCGTGGTGCGTGTCACGTGACCTCATCACCGGATGAGGAAGTTTGACGTCATAAAAATGGCGTGCGAGCAACGCGTCGAAGTTGGGAGCGGTCGAAAAAAAAAAAAAAAAAAAAAAAAAATTCGGGGCATCAGGGAGAAAGCCGCGTGCATCAATGCTCCGTGATGTCGGAGGGTTAGGGTGAAAGGACAAAAAATAGTACATGGAATAATGCCAGCTTCATCGTGCAATCAGCCTGTTACTGTCTTTAAATAGTGTCTTTAAGTGATGTCTTTAATTAGTGTCTTGAAATAGTGTTTTTAGATGGTGTTTTTAAATAGTGTCTTTAAATGGTGTCTTTAAATGGTGTCTTTAAATGGTGTCTTTAAATGGTGTCTTTAAATAGTTGCTTTAAATGGTGTCTTTAATTGGTGTCTTTAAATAGTGTCTTTAAATAGTGTCTTTAAGTGATGTCTTTAATTAGTGTCTTTAAATAGTGTTTTTAGATGGTGTTTTAAATAGTGTCTTTAAATGGTGTCTTTAAATGGTGTCTTTAAATGGTGTCTTTAAATAGTTGCTTTAAATGGTGTCTTTAATTGGTGTCTTTAAATAGTGTCTTTAAATAGTGTCTTTGAATGGTGTCTTTAAATGGTGTCTTTAAATAGTTGCTTTAAATGGTGTCTTTAAATAGTATCTTTAAATGGTGTCTTTAAATGGTGTCTTTAAATAGTTGCTTTAAATGGGGTCTTTAAATAGTATCTTTAAATGGTGTCTTTAAATACTGTCTTTAAATAGTATCTTTAAATGGTGTCTTTAAATAGTATCTTTAAATGGTGTCTTTAATTGGTGTCTTTAAATAGTGTCTTTAAGTGATGTCTTTAAGTGATGTCTTTAAATTGTTTCTTTAAATATTGTCTTTAAATAGTGTCTTTAAGTGATGTCTTTAAATGGTGTCTTTAAATGGTGTCTTTAAATGGTGTCTTTAAATGGTGTCTTTAAATGGTGTCTTTAAATAGTGTCTTTAAATAGTGTCTTTAAGTGGTGTCTTTGAGTGGTGTCTTAAAATAGTGTCTTAAAATAGTTTCTTAAATGGTGTCTTTAAATAGTGTCTTTAAATGGTATCTTTAAATGGTGTCTTTAAATAGTTGCTTTAAATGGTGTCTTTAAATATTATCTTTAAATGATGTCTTTAATTGGTGTCTTTAAATAGTATCTTTAAATGGTGTCTTTAATTGGTGTCTTTAAATAGTGTCTTCAAATAGTATCTTAAAATGGTGTCTTTAAATAGTATCTTTAAATGGTGTCTTTAAATAGTATCTTTAAATGGTGTCTTCAATTGGTGTCTTTAAATAGTGTTTTTAAATAGTGTCTTTAAATGGTGTCTTTAAATGGTGTCTTTAAATGGTGTCTTTAAATGGTGTCTTTAAATAGTGTCTTTAAATACTGTCTTTAAATAGTGTCTTTAAGTGGTGTCTTAAAATAGTGTCTTAAAATAGTGTCTTAAATGGTGTCTTCAAAATAGTGTCTTTAAATAGTGTCTGTTGTCCGGGGTTTTTTTTTAACCCGTGTGTCGCACCTCTGTCGTGTCACCAAGGCTCGAAGGCGTGTCAAAAAAATTTTGATATGAAGATTAAATCGAAATCGGCTCTAATCACTGTTTGGGGGGGGGGGGTGCGTTTTACGTATACATTTCGGGGGGTCCTTTTAATTAAATAATGCAACAGGCGTATCATGCTATTATTAATAATGGATTGCTAGGGCGCTGCACCTCTCAGAATCAGTCCCCCCCCCTCCCAAATAAAAAAAAAACATCTGGAATATGTTGAAGATCTCAAGAAATGTGTACCGATAATTGGTAAGTCGGGAGTCGAGAGCAAGCTGAATAGGGTTGAAAGCCGCTGCTAGCCTAATCTGCTCACTCATTTACGACCCCTCTCTTCCTTATGTTAAATAATATAAACCAATGTCGTTCCCCAATTTCTAAGTCTGTTGTATTATTTAAATAGTTGTATCCGATTTCTTTCCCCCGTTCCTTAAATCTAGTCGATTACATCATTTAAGTAGCTGTATCCGATTTCTGTCCCCGTTCCTTAAATATACTCGGTTACATCATTTAAATAGTTATATCCGATTCCTTTCCCCGTTCCTTAACTCTACCCGATTACTGTGAATGGTGTGAATTAATTTCTCTCCTCCCTCACCGACTAAGCATACTTGTATAATTGAAAACTGTCTTACTCTTACTTGTCTCTACTTTAATGAACCTAACTCAGCATCTTTCCTCACTTCGTGAGTCACAGTCAGTGAGTGGCCCACTTGTGGAATTCAGTTCAGCTACAGCGTTGGAGTCAGCTGTTGGCGTCGTTAACTAGATGACTTTGGTCTGAGTGGGGGGGGGGGGGCGTGAACATCATCATTCGATCAGAAAAAAAAGAGTAAAAACCATTCGTGAACATTTAGCCAGAGTAAAAAAAACATTCGTGAACATTTAGCCAGAGTAAAAAAAACATTCGTGAACATTTAGCCAGAGTAAAAAATACCATTTGTGAACATTTAGCCAGAGTAAAAAAAAAACATTCGTGAACATTTATCCAGAGTAAAAAATACCATTTGTGAACATTTAGCCAGAGTAAAAAAAACATTCGTGAACATTTAGCCAGAGTAAAAAAACCATTTGTGAACATTTAGCCAGAGTAAAAAAAACATTCGTGAACATTTAGCCAGAGTAAAAAAAACATTTGTGAACCTTTAGCCACAGTAAAAAAAACATTCGTGAACATTTAGCCAGAGTAAAAAACCATTCGTGAACATTTAGCCAGAGTAAAAAAACCATTCTGAGTTTTGAAATACTCCCTGCAATTATTTACTAATCACGGGTGTCCGTTCTAGAAACCGATCTTGACCTTTTATGTGACCTTCTACCTGTAATATGTTTCAGTTAAAGTTTACATAAGTATTGCTGTTCATGCACTGTAAAAAAAAAAACTAATTAAAAAGCTTTACTAGAAAGGCCGGTCTCCTATATTTCGGTTAAGTTAAAATCGATTCGAAATTCTCAAGGAAATATCTTGTCAATAATAGACTTCTTTGCTAATAACCCTTTTCGCATATGGTGCGCTCCTTTTAATTAGTTTTGACAAAGAAAAGTCGAAGACTCACTAGGTTTTTTTTATCTTACACCATAACTACTGAAAGACTAATTGGTAGGCAAGCATCGTGTGTTTAAATGAGTACAGCAAACCCGTTAGGGACATTTCATAGTTACTTTATGGGAATGCTAGAACTATAGAGTTAGACTTATTGAAGTCTCATACTTACTTTATGGGAATACTAGGAATTACACTCAGGGACATCTCACACTCACTTAATGGGAATACTAGAACTATAGAGTTCGCCTTAGGGATATCTCATAGGTTATTAATGGTATTACAAGAACTATAGAGTTAGACTTAAGTCAATGAGTCCTGGGCAGTTGTTGGGCTGTTGTCCTATGGGGACAACGAGGACAACGAGGCACGTCGTAGCCACGTAATCCATTCTAATTAACATTGGCCGGATAACTCAGTTTAGCTTGACTTTTTCTATTTCCAAATTCTGTCTTGGAGTCTATATGGATTAGTGTCCATTATTTGAAGTCTACGCCTGTGTGCGCCCATCAAGTCCACGGATGTGTGTGTCCTTCAAGTCTATGCCTGCGTGTATCCATCAACTCTATGGATGTGTGCCCTTCAAGTCTATGCCTGTGTGTGCCCTTCAAGTCTTTGCCTGTGTGTGCCCATCAAGTCTACGGATGTGTGTGTCCATCAACGTCTCTTTGAACCTCGCGGCCAATGTGACGAGCTGGAGCTACCACCCTGCATGCAAGCACGCGTGCAGGGCATAAGTACCCCGGACGTAACCTCCCGTTTGACTTTTGCCAGTTTGTGGGACGACGTGGACGAGGACGAGGACGAGTCCCATTGTGTCCATCAAGTCTATGGGTGTTGGTGTCCTTCAAGTCTATGGATGTGTGTGTCCGTCAAGTCCACGGATGTGTGTGTCCATCAAGTCTGGATGTGTGTGTGTTCTTCAAGTCTATGGATGTGTGTGCCCGTCAAGTCTATGGATGTTTGTCACGTCAGTCTGTTAAGATGTTGAAATCTCTATTTTTTTTTTTTAAAGTTCGTCTGTCATGATATATGTAAGTCTGTAATCACATTTGTCTGCCAATTGGTCTGTATATCTTTTGTATGTCATGATATATATAAGTCTTTAATCAGTTATGTCTGCCATTTAGTCTGCCATTTAGTCTGCATACATTATATTTGGCATGATATATGTAAGTCTATAATCCGATATGTCTGCCGGTGTGTCAGTTTATCTCTTGTGTGTCAGGTATGTGTAATGCATTCCTTATCTCCTACAAAACTATCGTTAAAATGTGTTGTTTTTTTCCTTTGCCAAATAGCTTCACTTCATGTCCAACAATTCACTTAGACCCATGGGCGCCCGCAGAAAACTTTCGGGGGGGGGGGGGGGCAAAAATT
>CAXITT010000758.1:80996-156128 GCA_964033795.1 Lymnaea stagnalis | reverse complement strand
TATACCCCCCTCCGCTTCCCCCCCCCCAGCTCATTGTTAAGAAACGTATGACACACAGGCATCCAAAATGTAATTGCAATTTAATGGAACATGTAAAACTACCGCCCTTGTTCCCCAGCGCCACCACAAAAGCCCTGAATGTTTGTGTTTATTTTATTAGGTGTTTAAAAAAAATAATAATAAAGATAAAAACAAACGATAAAACTATGATCACGTTGATGAGGCACAGCATCGCCGAGAGCGGCAAATGAGTTTCTATGTATTTACCCTTGCTTTCCCCCTCGTCCAGCAGTGATGCATCGATTGTGTACAAGGAGGAAGTGGGCTCCGTATTTGGACAAGTCTGAAGATATCGCGCAGATCCTCGCGGGGTAATCAAATTTGTTAGCACGAAAGATTGATCTATTAAAGTAAATATAGGCGCTTGCATCTTCTGTATTCCATTCCATACTAGGAACGCGGTAACTCGTTCAAATATAGGTGACGGGAACGCGGTCCGGCGCTCACAATTGCTGGTGGCAATCTTTCAGTACGTAGCAAATTTAGGTATCCGCTGGGAGGGAGGGGGGAGCAACTTGTCGTATAAAAAATAATATTTTTTCTTAAGCTGTTGGTCGCTGTAAGCTTGATGACGATTATTAAACACAATGGTTTTTTTTGTTTTTTCAAATTTTTTTTTAATTATTTTTTTTTTAATTATTTTTTTTTTAAAATCCAGACTTTAAGATAATTATAAAACACTATTCGGCTAAGGAGGACCATCTACCCATATTTCAAATTCTGAATGTACCTCTTATTTGCGATTTTAAATAACTTTCAGAAATAGCCGAAACTCGGCTAGATTTTTTTTAATATGCATAAACATAATATTGGTTGGCGACGATGGAGATTGTTTCATTGAAAAAATACTGTGGTTCCCGTGGGTGACATGAAATTTATGTTAATCAAAACCATTGAAATATATATAGCATTCCGCAAACGTTGGTAGATTTTTCAGTTTTAAGAAATTTGCAGCATAGTTGCTTTTTTCATAATTCAGAATCTCCCCTAAAATGTGAAAACTAAGTAGAGGAAATGTTTGAACCCTTCTGGTTTGATCTTTTTAAGTGAAAAAAAAATTCATGTTGACACGTTTTCCCCGTACCGACGTTTTGCTCCTTCACTTAAAGCGTGACTAAATGTGTTCACTTAATCTAAGTGTAAAAGTCTGCTATCATAAGATATTTAAGTCTAAACTATGATCCAACACTAATTTAAGCAGGTCGTTACAACACCCCGGTTGACTCAAAAAGTGTAATGTCACAAAAAGAATCAGCCATTAGCATCCTAGTAACGCATGATTTCATATTTTGTGTACATCCTCACATTCATTATGTTGCGTTTGTGATTATTATTTTGTTTTCTTTTTCGTTTCACTTCATTTGGGAGCATTTGTTGTCTGTCTGTAGCCAACAGAAACCCAAAAGTGTCCTTTCTTTCTTTCTTTTTTTTATAAAAAGAAAAAAAAAGGTAATTTTTAAACAAAATCTTATTTATTGCAGCTTCTGGGAATTTCATTTTGCGCTCTTAGTGTGCACTCTCACAATATAAAAACCTTATTTTAGTAATGCGATGTTGTTTGTCATTAGTGATGAGATAATAATTATAGAGGATGTTGTGAAATGTTTTTTGATAGATGTGTTCCTGAGTGTATGGTGGAAATAACAGATATCGGGCCAAGGGAAATGGCTCTTTCAAGAGATCCGGGTGGTCCAAGGAAAGTGTTTGGGATGTGAAAAGGTGTAATGAGAGGGCGCGTGTTGTTTGTGCTACGTCGGGAATTCCCAGAGACACAACTTACACATCGGAAGATTTGGACGCACCACGGTGCGGCGCTGCGCGGGGACGTACGGCGCTGCTACTAAACAACTATTCAGACATGTGTCTGCTCTTATAAAAGGAATAAGGCCCTGAATGTTGTTTTTTTCCACTGCTGTTAATGGTTATGTTTCCAACTGGATGCCCGTGACAGTAAATACCACTGAAGTCTGCGCCTGTGTTAGTTTAGTTTATATTTATATACATGAATTAACTCGGCGAAGTAAATTTTCTGATTTTGTAAAACAAAACAAACAAAAAACAAGCGTTCTTTAGTCGTGTCATGCGCACTACTCACTCAAAGCTTTCTTTAGTCGTGTCATGCGCACTACTCACTCAAAGCTTTCTTTAGTCGTGTCATGCGCACTACTCACTCAAAGCTTTCTTTAGTCGTGTCACGCGCACTACTCACTCAAAGCTTTCTTTAGTCGTGTCATGTGCACTACTCACTCAAAGCTTTCTTTAGTCGTGTCATGCGCACTACTCACTCAAAGCGTCCTTTAGTCATGTCAGCCGCACTACTCACTCAAAGCGTCCTTTAGTCATGTCAGCCGCACTACTCACTCAAAGCGTCCTTTAGTCATGTCAGCCGCACTACTCACTCAAAGCGTCCTTTAGTCGTGTCATGCGCACTACTCACTCAAAGCGTCCTTTAGTCGTGCCATGCGCACTACTCACTCAAAGCGTCCTTTAGTCGTGCCTTGCGCACTACTCACTCAAAGCGTCCTTTAGTCGTACCATGCGAACTACTCACTCTAAGGATTTTACGAATGTTTATTTTTATACCAGTATCAATTTTGTTTATTTCTTATTGCTGGAAATCTAGTGATATCGTTTGGATCAACATGTCGGCTTTGTGTATATATACTACATATACAATGTCTTTAAGTGTTTTAAGACAGCTACTCTTTTTAGCATTTGCCATAGATATGTATAAGCCTATCAAGTTTTATAATAAATTGTATTATATGTGTCCATGTGTAATGAATGCACTCCCATACTAAATGCCAGTTTGTTTTCAAATATTTTACAGAGTTTCAACCACATTCAAAGTTATTGTGAAATGATCTGTTTTAAATACATACATATTTATCTTTGGTCTATGATGTCCATTTCAGTAATACCAATTAAAGATGCCCTTATGTAACTCTTTGTTATATATAAGTTCTATTTTTTTGCCTTTGAAAAAAAAACATTTCCGTATGTAATGTGAATGCATAACTATGAGGAATAATTGTTTTTAAATGTTAAAATATTAATGAATATCGAATTAATGTATATGTATATATATATATATATATATATATATATATATATATATATATATTTATTCTATATTCATTTATATATATATATATTATGTATTTTCTTCTTTTTTTTTTACATATTTTCTATTTTTATATGTGTACGCTATGTGTTTTTTTTTTTTTATATAAATATATATATTTTTTTATATATAATTAATATATATATATATATATATATATATATATATATATATATATATATATATATATATTAATTCGATATTCATTAATATATATATATATTATGTATTGTCGTCTATTTTCATTACGAATTAACTAATTTTATAGGTGCAAGCTATCTGTTCTTCCTTTTTTATAAAAAAATACATGTTTTTTTAGCTTTTACCAATTTATTTTACCCCTTTTTGTATGTGCATCAATTTATTTGCAAACCATTGGTTTTGAAACAGATTTTAGATGATTTTTTTTTTCAACCTTCTAAGTAGCTAATGCATAATTCATCCTATTACACTTTGAACAGAATATTCCTATATGTTTGTCCCCAATATGGCATATGCAAAATGATTAAATTACTTAAATAGAACATGAAATTTTCACGGCAGTGCCCCTCCCGCCCGCTCTGAAACAAACGCTTAACTCTAATATAACACTTTCATGGTGTAATATTTAACTACATTTTTAGTGTTCAAATTATGCCAGGATTCGATGCGTTCAATGTAATTGATGCTCGCTAAAATGCTCCTAAAATAAAAAAAAAAACAAAAAAATTGCTGCCTAATTCATTAGACTTACTGTTCCTGTTGAAATTTCCTTATCATTCTTTATCTTAAGATTGATCATTTTGCTGCATTTTTGCCTCTTTAAAAGTAACATTTAGCAAACTTTCTGTAAGACATCTTTTTTTTTTTTTTTTTTTTTTTTTTTTTTTTATTTTTTTTTTTATAAATAAAAAAAAAANTATATCCATGTTATAGAATTAGTGGGATCGAAATATGAAATCACCTCCTAGACACGGAAACAAGCGCATTTCAGATAGCAAATCAATCATTGGAAATTATTTAAAGAGATCGAATCAAAAAAAAAAAAAAAAAATTAAATTAAAAACGCCCCCCCCCCTTTTTTTTTTCCTCGATTCAATCCTGAAATTGTTTCGCTCACGTAAGTTGTTAGACTACTCAAGATTGTATGCTCGAGATTATTTTGAAGTTATCAATATGTTATGCCTTCTGTCTTTCTTTTTTTTTTTGGTCATTTCTTGATTACGCAATGGTGAAACATATTATTCCCGTGGACATTTAAGGCTATCGCATTTTTAACAATTAGATCTTGGACGTGATAAAAGTAATTTACATGTCACTTCTCACTCACCCCAGCCCAAAGTCAGATCGTACAGAAGACGTACACAAGTATTGTGAATTGATTTGTTTTAAAGACATACCTTCGGATATTTGAAATATCTTATTTATGTACATTTTTGTAATATGTAGGCTATGCTCATTTTTAAAAAATCTCTTATCTCTCTTAAGTAAAGCCAAATAATTTCCTAATCCACAAATCCACATTAATTTGTAACATCTACAATGTCGCTTTCCCAAAGAAAAATACGTCTCACTTACCATTACAACAAGCCTAAATGACAACCGGTGTCGCAACAAGCCTCACTGAACCTTGTAACAAGGCTCACTGACCATCTCAACACGCCTGACTGGCCCTTGCATCACGCCTGACTGGCCATTGCGTCACGCCTGACTGACCATTGCATCAAGCAGTCCTACAATTACACCAAGCTTCGCTGACTATTACACTTGTCTGCGTTGACCTTTGCCTAACGCCTCCATGCCGTGCCCAAAAAAAAAAAGCCTTTACCGACAGACACATCAAGCCGTCTTACAATTACAACAAACCTAACTGAAAACTACGAAAAAGACATCTCCACCAGACCCAACTAAACTTTTAACAACAGGAACAGCCTATTTCCCGCTCTCTTTAATTCCCCTCCATGTAATATTTTGACACGATGCCCGTATCACACTATCGAAACAGACCGCTCAGAGAAGACTAACGTTCTCTTGACCTTCGAACTTCCAGACAATCCATGCATGCAGATCCAGTGCGGCCCCGAAGAAGAGTGCAGCGTGGACCGGTCGGGCCAGGCGGTCTGTGTGTGCCCACCGCCCTGTGAGCCGGTGCTGAGACGTGTCTGTGGGAACGACAGCACGACGTACGACAACGAGTGTGAGCTGAGGCGGACGTCCTGCCTCGAGAAGGTCTACGTCGTGGTGAAGCACCCTGGACCTTGCGGTGAGCCTGTCACAGCTTTGTTTATACTCCCTCTAAACTATGTCACTGTCACGGCTTTGTTTATACTCCCTCTAAACTATGTTCGCTTCTTAGACTCCCATCTGTTAGAAAATAGTTTGTCATTGACAACTGACGTCTGGATTCGTTCTTGTGTGAGGATGGAGGCGGAATCAAACTCATGACCCTTGCAATTTCTTAGAAAAAAATTGTTTGAAAAAAATATATTTTGGGCCACCCTGTCACTTATCTGTTTCATGTCTAGAGACGCCAGTGCTTGTCTTCCTCACTCCCCCCCCCCCCTTGCCGTTTGTCGCTATTCCCTTGGTCGGTTTTAATACCAATAGTTACCATAGTAAAGCATATTTTCTTTGCCCTGCAAACCCGTCACTTTTTTCATTATTGGTCATAGCATCCCTGTGAACTTTGACATATCATCACTATGAGCTTTGACATATCCTCACTATGAACTTTGACATATCATCCCTTTGAACTTGGAAATATCATCCCTATGAACTTTGACATATCATTCCTATGAACTTTCACATATCATCCCTATGAACTTTGACATATCATTCCTATGTACTTTGACAAATCATCACTATGAACTTTCACATATCATCACTATGTACTTTGACATCATCACTATGAACTTTCACATATCATCACTATGTAGGCTACACTGACATATCTGACGTTTATGGTTTCTTCATGTGGCCATCTCCCAATTTGCTAAGAATACCCATCTTTGCAGGAAGTGACTCCGTGTGCAGAGATCACTACTGCGGTTACGGAGCCGTCTGTGTTGAGCACAATGGAAAAGCGGTGTGTGAATGCCCGCAGTGTACAGAGGAATACAAACCTGTGAGTCTTTATCAACATGTAATCCACATAATCTGTCAGTGGGTATGTCGTTGCCGTAATTTATATTTCCTCAGCTAATGGCCAGTGGAGCTGTATCCTACTCTCGGTAACAGACTAAACTTTGGTTTAGGTTTCCATTAATCTTCTGCTGATTCGTAATATTTTCGTAAGCTTCGGTGCCAACACATTTTCAAAGTGGTGGAAAGTCAGTATCGGAAATTCCTAGTCCCTGTGTATGCGTTCAACAATTTTTTTTCTCCATTTTTTTTGTTATGTATATTCCTTGGTTCCCCAGGTATGCGGAGACAATGCCATCACATATCAGAATGAATGTAAAATGCGTCAAGAGAACTGCCAGAGAGAGGAGAGTGTCAAAGTCAAGCAGGAAGGGGCGTGTGGTATGTAAATAAAGTTTACAAAAAAAAAAAAAATGCTACAGGCTACAGTTACAGCCATGCAGACTAATATATTACTTTCACCATATACTGGTTCTTGATTCTATAATAGGCTACTTAAAATTAGTTGGTCACATCTCTGCATTTCATTCAACTGCCAACTCGTAATTCATGTTCACAACACCAAAAACACTACACATTCAACAAAACAATATGCAGTGATTCTAATATCTTGGCCATTACATTAATTATTAATTTCAAAGTATCTCAACTATATCTACTCTTGGGTTAGAAGACCCAATGCACCAGAGGATTGTATTTTTTGTGAAAGGATTGGAGGCAGAATCAGAAGTCATCTTTCTAGAAAAGCATAGATGTACATTAGCTTGAGTTGTTGCCATGGTGGACTACACTAGTCTTTGAGCGCTTCATAAGGCCTTCCTAAGGCCTTCCTGATCCTGCATCAAATCAACCAAATAAAGATATAAATTTAAAGTGAACTAATTTCATTTTTTTTTGCGTTCTAATTTAAAGCCGAAGGCTGTGGAAATCAAAGGTGTGAATATTATGCTGTCTGTGAGAGTATGAATGGCAAGCCAAGATGTGTGTGTCCTACGTCGTGTGTGAAGGTAAGGAGTCATTTTCAATGCAGGGTAACACCATGACAGTGCAAGCAGCAACTTTACAGTTTGCAAATTAAAGTTGTCTTTTGAAAAATAAACAGATCCCCTCACTCTGTTTCATACTATGTTTTCTTTTTAAAACCTGCCTGGTGTTACCATGCTAGCTACTCGAGTTAAACACTTCCCTTGCTATATATAAAAATGAGCCTATGTTATGTAGTTATACTCAGATTCTTAAAATCTATGGAAATGGAATCAATAATACTACATGTAATCTTTAATATATAAGTGTTATTAGTGAAGCTGGGTCACTAGTCATTGCAAGGTTTGAAGCTGGGGCTGTCATGTTTGAAGCTTGGTCTACTCATAGCAAGGCTTGTAGCTTGGTCTAGTAATGACAAGGTTTGAAGCTTGGTCTAGTCATAGCAAGGTTTGAAGCTGGGTCTAGTCATAGCATGGCTTGAAGCTGGGTCTAGTAATGGCAAGGTTTGAAGCTGGATCTAGTCATAGAAAGGTTTTAAGCTGGGTCTAGTCATAGCAAGGTTTGAAGCTGGTCTCGTCATTGCAAGGTTTGTTTGAAGCTGGGTCTAGTCATATTTGGAGCTGGGTCTAGTCATGGGAAGGTTTGAAGCTGGGTCTAGTCATGGAAAGGTTTGAAGCTGGGTCTAGTTCGAGAGGAAACTGCGAACTGATGGAAAAATAATGTCTCCTATTTCAACAGGCATCGGCCCCCATCTGCGGTAATGATGGTGTAACTTATGAGAATGAATGTGAACTTCGTGTTGAGGCCTGCAGGAGGAAGAAGCTTTTGACCATCTCTTCTATTGGCACCTGTGGTGAGAAATAGGCCTAGATATTATTAATTGTACATACTATTAATTATTCTTATTATTAGTTATATTTATTATTAATTATACTTTGCAAGTTATGGTATTTCCTTTGCAAATGGGATTTTAGATTGTTTAAAGCAACAAGCAATTAATATACAACTATAAAGCGTATACTACTGTTATAATATAATGTTTATTATTTCTTAACCAAGGGAATGCAAGAAGAATGTAACTAGGAGAAATTAAGAAAACCCAGCAGAACTTTTTATTTTATTTTTCTTCTTCTTCTATATTTTGAGGGCCCACGATCAATGTATCGATCATTCTGGCTGCGACTTTGTTAATTACAAAAAGGACAGACATTTTCCTAAGGATCTTTATCGTAAAAAAAAAATAATTTTAATTAATGTTAAAAGCATTTACTCATTGACTTTAAACTAATACAAACATAGATAAGTCTTCTTAATTGTACATGAAATAAAACAATTTTTTAAATAAAATTTAAGCCAAAGTTGGTCAGCTTTGAGACACAAGCACACACAGAAAACATGAAAATATTTCCTGGTTGAATTTTGACTATCTCTGACAAATGCGCAGATAAATGCAAGAACATCACCTGCAACTTCCATGCCAAGTGCGAAAATGGCATCTGTGTGTGTCCCATCCTTTGTGCAACTGTGAACGAGCCTGTGTGTGGCACAGACGATGTGACCTATCATAATGAGTGTGAGATGAGGAAGCATTCATGCACACAGAACACGCTTGTGAGTGTTCGGTCTCTAGGCAGATGTGATGATGAGCCTTTCTCAGGTTCTGGAGGTATAGCTTTGTTGTGTGTGTCCTTTTGGTTTGTTCTTTATTTGACTATGTGGGGTTTATTTGTTGTATAATTTCAGTAGTAAAAAGAAGAAAAAAAACAGTGCTGCTGCAAAAAGTTACCAGCATTGATAAAAAGAAATTAAAAATAATTCGTTTGGTGGGATTCAAAGCAACTGTAGTGTTCCTAACATGAATGCTTTAAAGCAGTGGTTCTCAGCCTTCCTAATGCCGCGACCCTTTAATGCAGTTCCTCATGTTGTGGTGATCCCAAACCACAAAATTATTTTCGCTGCTGCTTCATAAATGTAGTAGAGTTCATGTGTTTTCCGATGGTCTTAGGCTCTTAGGCGACCCCTGTGAAAGAGTCTTTGGACCCCTAAAGGGGTCGCGACCCACAGGTTGACAACTGCTGATTAAATGTATCCACTTTGTTTCACATCAAAATTATGTGGCATTGATGAAAGATGCATTAAACAAACTAGGAAATAGACGCCTTCTTCAGCAGAAAACAAAAGTAGAATGCTTTTTTTAGAATTTTCTAATATAAAAGAATTTTTAAAAATTTAAATTGAAAATCTGGCCACAGTGTAAGAAGTAAAATGTTAAAGTCATTAATCGAATGTTAAATAAGTAGGTCTAATTATTTTTTGTAACTTCATCACATATCAGGCAAGGTTCTTTTCATGTTAGCACTGTTTTTTGGGTATTTTTTTTTTTTTTTAGAATGCAGACAGTATTTGAATTCATCATATGGAAGAAGATCTCAACATAGCCTTATATATTTTATGTATTAAAAAATGTTTAAATAAAACTTTGTTGTCAATAATGTGGTGGCAAAAATTGGCTTAAGTGTAAAATTGAAAAGTCTGATCCAAAAGCTTTCAGTGAATTCTTTATGTTCTGTAAACATTTTTGGGCTAAATAAAATAGTGTACAGTTCCCTGTTATTTTCCTTATGTCTGCCGTGGCTTGTGTTCTAGGTGTTGACATGTTAAAAGTTAAATTTATTGGTGTATACTTAATTTTTTATCACTCATAGTTCCTTTCTCATTGAATTAGCTCTTTTCAGAAAATTTTTCCTGGTAATTGAAAATTTAATAACTCTAATTTTCTAACAAAAGACCACAAGAAAATCAGTGACAAAAATATAATATGTTCCTGTTTAAAAAAAATTAAAATCTTGATATTTTACCTTTAAAAATTAATAATCCTTTAGTATTTTACAAATAACATGGCTCCCTTTAAAGGTTATCTTTTAGAGCAAAAGATTTTTTTTTTTTTATTGTTGAGCTAACCCTGTACCAAAATGTTATAAATGCTTTCAAACAGATTTTAAAATCTGGGTTACATTTATAAACGAATTTTAAACATTTGGATGTTACTACATATTTTTGCAATGGACTTTTTATTTAAAATAATTTTTATTATAATATTTAGATTAATAATTAAGTACCACAAGCTAAAACTCTTTTTGTTATATAAATCTATTTTAAATTATTTATTTTTTTGAGAAACGAGCTGTATGCATTGTGTTAATAGATTTAAAAAAGAAACAAGAAAATTCTGGCAACTGTTGGCATAAGTTAACTGCTAATTTATGTTTTTTTTTTTTAAATTTTTTCCAATGTGCATCTTCCATTATTTGCTTTATATGTTTTTTATTAACTTTTACAAATCCAATTATCAATATTGCACTAGGTAGATGGCTTGCTGTTTAATGTGTAAAACATTTATTTTTTGTCACAAATGCCTCCAAAAAATAATTATTAACACATATCACAAGTCCTATTTTACTTCATTAGCTGTCACCACACTTGCTTTAAGTGTTTTTTTGCTCTCAGAATAAATCCACACTTGCAATTTTTGTCAAAGAATGAACATATCTCTGTCCGTAGTCTATGTCTTAAACTTTTTTTAAAAACTAAAAAAGAAATTTAATGTCTAACCCACCAAGTTTTCTATGTAAGACTTTTCCGGAAACAATGATGATTCTGATACGGAACCCGAGGCAACAAAAACCCCATCTAGGAAAGTGAAAGCGTGCACTAATGATAACTGCGTTGAATTTGGCGGCACTTGTGAACTGGATGGGTTAGTACTCAAGTGCTCATGTAGCTTCGAGTGCAAGGCTGTAAGGTAAGCCAGATTTTTGTCAATGCTGACTTAGTAAGAAAAACTATGCACTTTTTTTTACTATCAAAATAATAAAATTTCTTTAACTCTTAATTCATTATTAAACCTGGTTATTAGATTAATACAACTATATTCAAAGGCAGAGAAAAGAAGCGTATTTAAAATTTTGCAAGTTTATCTTGATTCATAAAAATATTAGTGTTTTATTTAAATTTCAAACTCTATGTCCACTTTTATAGTAACAATAATAGTTGATTGGTAGATAAGTCATTTGATTTTTTTTTAATTTTAAAAAAAAAAAAATTTTTAATATAAAATTGCTTGATGCATATGCACTGGTGAATATATAATAAGAAAAAATGACCATTAAAAAATATTGTCTTGGCATCATTGGATAAGCAGTCGAATTTCTGAAATAATTTTTATCTCATCTATAAGTTTGAATATATATTTGTCCGTAGAGAGTATGTCTGTGGCTCAAATGGACGCACTTATGGAAGCAGATGTGCATTGCTGCTGGAATCTTGTCTTACTAAAACAATCATCAAAGAACAACCTAGCGATAATTGTGATGGTAAATATAAACTGTTGGATATTGGAACTAAATATATGTGTATATCTTTTTAGATGAAAATTTCCTAATATGGATGAACTATAGGGGCAAGAATATGTGCAGGTTACATTTATATGTTTGGATTGTTGTTATTTTTTTTGGGGGGGGGCGGGGGGGGGGTGTTAGGATATTGATTTTTATTTTTGTTATTAAATCCAATATCTTCATAGTTTTAAATCAAATTTAATTTTAAGATCCCTACCAAGAATTTAATGTTAAGATCACTACCAAGATTTAATTTAACCATATAAAAAAAAAATTTTAAATTGTATGTGCATTTCTCATAATTTCTGTTTTTAGACCTGGATGATACAGAGCCTTGTGATGGAGCTGCTCCGCTGATTAATCCAAGCACCAGAGATGCTTATAATTGTAGTGAGGGCATCTGTCCTGCTAACAGTTATTGTCATGCTAAATTTTCAAAGTGTTGCAGAAAAGGTAACAAGTGAAGCCCAAAGAAATCTCAAATAAAAAATGTTAATATTCTTTCTCTTGTTTTTCCCATCATTCGGACTGACTAACTTCCAGTTCATAAAATTAATGAACTGTCCCCATGACTAATAACTTCAAAACCCATATCTCATCATCTTTCTTTTGGTTGCAGTGGGGAAAAAAAAAGGGAGTTGATAGGATTATCTAAATAAACATAGGCTACATATTATTCTTTTTCCAAAGTTTTACTCTCATGAAAAGAGAGTTGTTACGGAGATATCCCACCATGAAATATTTGTATTTTTACATTTTATTCATAATCATTCAAACATGCCTTGGTAACTTATAATATAATGTAGTTTACTTACTTTTTAAATTAACTTAGGATGGAAAATTTGTTTTTAAATATGTAATATTGCTATATGACCCATATGCATTTGGTTGTGATTAGAGGCCAATTTCGAATGCATCACCACACAGTTTGCACAAAAGTTAATTAATGCAAATTGCATCAGGCAAATCTGTCATATTTCTTTAATAATGAGTTTGTACTTGGGTTGCTTCTTGTACATTTTTTTCCTTTGTCGATGGTATGACAATTATAACTAGGACTAGGCCAAAATTGTATATTGCTATTAAAATTATATAACTAAACTAAATTTATTTCAAATAAAAAAAATAAATGCCAAATCTATAAATAGAAAGTAAAGGATACCATTTTATGACAGAAAAGAATAGTGTATATACATTTACGTTTCAAACTTTGAAAAATTCAGCTTGAGTCGTCACCTACACACCGAAACATTCTCCCACTTCAATCCCCCACTTCAATCCCCCACTTCAATCCCTCACTTCAATCCCCCACAGAATCAGCTCCTATAACCAGCTGTACAGAAATGGCATTAGGATGCTGCAAAGATGGAATAACACCAGCAAACGATCTGAAGCAAAGAGGATGTCCAGGTCAGTTGTATCCTCTTCTGTTCTAACTATGAGATTTTTTTTCTCTTCACATCAGCTTTTTTTTGCTGACATTAACAAATAACAAAATAAAGCATATTTTTTATTTTTCAAAAGTATTTTTGTTAGGAACGATTTCTCTTTATGAGAACCAAAATAAAATATGCTGTGAAGGTTTTAATATGTGACTAAACATAATTAATTCAAGCAAATTAATTTTAAAATTAAATTTTATTTTAAAAATGTTATGTCCATTACTTTTAGGAATAGGTTAAAGTTTTGAACTTATTAAGTTTAAGAGGGATTTTTCATCACACAATTGTTACCCCATAAATTATTGCATTAAAATAATTTATAAATTAAAATATTCACTTGAGAATTTAGCCTTAAAACAAGAAAAATTTTAAAGCAAGGAAACCCATAAGAACTATTTAAAGTGTACTTCGTCTTACTTCTAAAATTTCTTTTTAAATATTGTTTAGTGAAAATTGGGCTGAAATGATGGTATGATTGCCTAATTACTGTCAAGAGAGTCCATTAAAAACAAATCTGTTGGGAGTGAAAAGTATAATAGGGGTAAAAAATACTTACGATCTCAATTTTACTTTCACCTTCAACAGAAATTCTTATATAGTATGATTTCATGAATGCTATTTTTGTGATCATCTTATTTGAATAGAGTCTGAACGTGATTCTTTTAAATACATCTATCATATAATTTTGTACTTTAAAGCTGTTATGTCAAAATATTCTTTTTAACATGGGATTTGAAATAAAAATGTTTTTTCTATTTAAAATAGGCTGCATTGAGTGATTTAAGTAATTAAAAATAATTAATAGTTGAAAGCCACAAAATTGGTTATTTCAAGTTGGATAACATTATGATCAGTGTACATTTAATATACGATGACATCCTTATGCCATGGTATTTAAAGGCTAAAATCTACAAAAGAAATATTTTGTAGAAAAAAATCAATTGTATTTATTATTTTTATTATGTAATGTAAGATCCCTTTGTATCCGATACATGTATCTTAGATTGGGTCCCTTATTCAAGCCTATTTTATTAGATCCTGTACCACATGACCCTTCCTTTTTACTACTTATGTACAACTCCTTTCTGTAATGTAGTACAGCATTGGTAGGAGCCATTTTGTGAGACTGTTGATAATATGTTGACTTGTTTTGTTTGCAATTTTGTTGTGTTTTTTTTTTTACATCTTTGCCACATTTAAGCTGTAACATGTCAAACACTAACAATGATTACTTTTATCCTTCTTTGAAATGCAGCCAATAGGAATCTGGTTTGCTTTGAAATAACAGATTTAAAAAAATTACTTGCATTTGACTTTTAAATTACCCTAAAAGTTCAAACCTCAAAAATTAAAAACCTACAGTGCCAGTGCTGATTTTAAATGACTAAATGAATTATGTTTTAATTAAATGAGAATATCATTCAATTCAAGTGTGGATTTATCATAAGAATTCTTATTGCTCAGTGGATTGTTATAAAATACATTATTTCATATTTCCTCCCAATTTTTATACCAATGCATGCCAAATGTGTATATATCTACAAAACTTTATAGCTTTTCAATGGTTTTCCAATTTCTGTAGAGAAAAGAAATAAGTTTCTTAACTGAGTCTTAATTTAAATTAGATAACTTCTATTTATTATCTGATCTATTGATAATTAGATTGAATGTAATTATCTTTAATATTCATTTATATTTATATATATACATATTAAAAATGTCAGTGATATCTTTTAACTTCTTAGGGATTTACCATTTATGAATGATAAATGTAATTTAGTCTTAATTTAAAAGATGGAAAAAGTTTGAAGTAAAAATAATAACATACCATAAGACTTCATACTTTATCAAATTTTATTATCGAAATCTGTTTAAAATGCTTTAAGTTGTCAATGACTTTGTCTAGTGAAACATTTGATGAACATATTGACAATTTTCCACAGATGTTTGCAACTGCAATCCAATGGGTTCATTTAGTACGACATGTGACCCCAAGTCCAAGCAGTGTACCTGTAAACCAGGTGTCGGCGGTAAACGCTGTGACAGATGTGAGATTGGTTATTGGGGGCTTCATAAGATAGGAGAGACTGGCGGCTCTGGGTGTATCCGTAAGTTAAACTACAATTAAATGGGCACAGGCTTTGAGCAATGCTGGCTCCACATTAAAATATTTTTGGGTAATATTTCTGTGTGAATTTTCAGATAAAAAAAAAATTACCTTAACCTACACTTCACTGCTGTTTACAAAAAAGTATACTAACAAATCTACAACACAGTTAACTGTAATCACATGGTAAAAAGTCTTCAAAATAAGTTTTAAAATGTTTCAGTCATGGCAGAAATGTGTCTTTTCCTTTTTTACTGTCATGGAATGAAGATCTTGTGGACTTAGAGCATGCTGATGCAGATGAATATCATAATTAACAATTTTAATGAATAATGTCAGATATTTTACCATTGTTTAAATTTAAAATGAATGATTAAAAAAATATTTTTTTTCAATTTAAAAAAAAGATTCAGATCAGTTGTGCTCAAACTTGGATATTTTATCTTTGTTAAAATAAGTTTGAACACAATTGATCTGAATCTTTTTTTTTTTTTAAACATTGTTTTGAATCATTAATTTTATGTAATCATTTTTAAATGTTCATATAAGAAGCAGATTATTTTTTATACTTGTTGTGATTTAGTTGGAGCTTCAGCTGTCAGCATGGGGCTGTAGTACAGTCAGAGCTTCAGCTGTCAGCATGGGGCTGTAGTACAGTCAGAGCTTCAGCTGTCAGCATGGGGCTCTAGTAAATGTCATCATGAATTTCTTGCCGTATTTGGAACAAAATCAGTTAAAAATGAAATAACAAAAACATATAATTTTTCCTGACATGCTTGTTCTTCAAATGAGACAATTACTCTTTAAATAGATCAACAGGGAAAATAAATGAAGCTCCAAAATTGTATTAGTCAAATAAATTAGGATCAGTTTTTTTGAATGATAATCTTTGTGGTTTCTTTTCTTTTCCAAACAGCTTGTAACTGTAACAAATTTGGTTCCTACCGTGATGATTGTGACCAGATGACAGGACGCTGCATGTGTAAGCCCAACATCATGGGGATGAAGTGTGACAGGTGTCCTAATGGCAAGGTCTTAGGTCCAGAAGGATGCAGAGGTGAGAACTTTCAAAGCGCTGCCCTTGCTGTATTATTTTTGTATTCTTTTTTTTTTTGTTTAAAATAAAGATTACCTAAATCATTGATTTAACTTATTTTAATTTTTTTTAAACTCCTATCACAACAGATCAGTTTACTCCAGTTTCCTGCGATGACCTTACCTGCCGTTACGGAGCCACATGCCGAGAAGAACCTGATGGGACCCCGGCGTGTTTTTGTGACCACAAATGTGACGCATCCAGTCACCCATCAGAAATTGTCTGCAGCACTGATGGACAGAACTTTGGCTCCCTCTGCCAGCTCCAATACTTTGCCTGCAGACTGCAACAAGATATATCTGTTGCCAATACAGGTTCATGTAAAGGTAGCTAAATCTATTATTTCCTTAATTATCTTCTATCAGTTGAATTGCGTTTCGAAAATGATTCCCTGAAAAATTTTCCCATTACTTAACCGTTGGAAGCCCTTTCAAATCTTTGCCAACATTTTAAAATGATCAGTCAGTAATAAATGAATGAAGCGGAAACAGAAGCACTGAGCTCATTGTTGCTTAAAAACACCCAACCCTCTCCTTACCATGCTCAACCATTTAGCACACTCAAAATACACTGCAGAACAGCTGGCCGGTGAAGTTTTCCACATGTGAGGAACATCCCATATGTTCCCTGCAACATCCTATACATTCCCTGCAACATCCCATATGTTCCCTGCAAGTATTATGCACAAGAGTGAGTTTCATGGATGCTCTTATAGTCAGGAACCGAGGGAATTATGTCAAGAAGACACAACAGGAAAATCCTTGGGAAAATTTCATTAAAAAAATATTTATTTATTTTTTAAATCAAAAAGAGAGATATTTAGATATTGATTTTTTTTTTTTAAAGCTTATCATTATTTTTATTTATATTACCTTATAACCAGGGAATCAATTAACTTTTTCTACAAAAGCACTATGCTTAATCTTTGACCAGGTGCTCCTCCTGTGCCTGCTACCACAATCTCCCCTGTGACCAAGTCTAGAAAAACAACCCGTCATATTGACGGTTCAGGTGATCCCTACACAAAAAACACCAGCAGTGTCTTCAGCAAAGTAACAACTTCTCAAGAGCAGGAACAATGTAAGATTGAAATATTAACTGGCTATGTCTTATTTTTAAATCCTTTATATAAATTTCACTTTGGTTCATTAGTTTCTATGTTTAAGGAAAAATATTCGGACGGCTAATTGACCCAATACCCATCATCCTATCAAGCTGAAACTTGGCACATAGACTCGTTGCCAATGACAACACATTCTTTCAAATTTTCAATACAACCACCCAAAAATCAATTTCTCAAGGGGGAGATGAATGAAATATGATTTTTTTTCAATGGTTGCTGTTTTTGGTATGGAGATTAAATGTATAGATTGTATAGATATGTATGCTTTGCATTTGTGACATATTTTGGGTATGCTGTAAAATTGAAATGAATTTTTGAAGGGGGAGAGGAAGGAAGTGCGAAAACTAGTTTTCGCCAGAAGTTTACCCATTCACATAACCACTTCTTCAAAAATGTTAAACCGCGTACAATTACATAGATGTAAAGAAAGATGCATAAAAAAGATTTATAAAAAAAAAAAACTTTGTTTTTAAGGGTAGGTTTTAATTATTAACCCTTGATGTCATTCAGTTTATTGAGTTTCAAGTTTTCTGGTATATTTTTTTTTTTTAAATCTCAGTGTATAGGATTTAATGCCCGGGTACTTAAAAAATTTGAAATATTCCTAAGTGCTCTCCAGGCTCAATTTTAAAAGGTTAAGCATTAAAAATCCCATCACTTTATGTTGTGGTTATCACAAGGGATTTATTATGAGAAAGCCTGTTAGGATTCATTTTTTTGTGGACCAATTACTAAATAAGAACTAAAAATGAAATGCAATCGTTTATAATTCACCAACAGGGTAAAAGTTAATTTTTAGAAAACATGCTCCTCAGGTACAGGAGCCAACATTGACAATCTCTGCTTAAGTAATGATGACTGCTGTCCCAGACATAGTCACTGTCGCAGTGGCCTGTGTTACTGTATGGATGGATACATCCCATCTCAAGACAATACTCAGTGTTATGGTAAGTGGCGCTAAGTCATAGGCTTGGAGTTTTTTTTGTTTAAATGGAAAAAAAAGTTTTTATTGGGCAGGATCAGTAGATAATTTGGTTAAATTAGATCACCTCATTTAAACACTTTGTAGACTCCCTTGTCTATGTTTTACCATAGCAGGATGAAATTTATATAAACCTTCAATGCAATGGAGAACCTTAACTAAATTTTGGGGGGATTTCTTTGTTTTTTTAAAACATTTTTTTATTTATTAATCTTGCAGAAGTCAAGACCAGACCAACAGAGAAGGTAGATAACCTGGTAGATGCTTGCACAAACAACCCCTGTCACTTTGGTACATGTGTGCTGGACAAGACTCTCGGCTACCGATGTGCATGTCCTCTGGGAAAGACCGGTACACTATGCAAGCGAAGTAAGCCTCTTTTTGATTTTTAAAATATTTTTTTTCTAAGTTAGTTTGTTAAAGTAGATATAATATTTCAATGCTCTCTTTTTTTTTTCTCAAGGCACTGTGAAATACCCTTAAAAGTAATAGGTTAACAGAGAACCAATTTAAATATCAATTTGCGTTAAGATTAAATGTTTTGAGAAAATTAAATTATTTTACTGCAGTAAGTGCAACATCAATCTTGTTTTACTAAAGGCCTTCATAGTTGTACACCAAAATTAAATATTGCCACAATTTTCTGTTAGGACTTAGTGTACCATATAGTTTTATCCTCCCTTAAAGTTAAACTAACAAGTTTTTTTTTTGTGGTCTTTATACCAATCTACTACTAAATAGATTGATATTCCTTTAGCCTAATTGTTGTTTTTGTTAATTTTTTTTCCTTTCATTAAATTATAGAACAACAAATGTTAAAATCTAATAGTTCTTATAATACTTTCTTTAGTTCATTGACCCTGAATATTCCTTTTATTTAGATGTTTATGTTATAAAAAAATTTAACATTTTAATATTTGAACTATAAAGCAAAAGGTGTGTTTTAGCATAAATTAATTCAGAAGAAAACATCAAAGCAGAGGTAGTTTTAGTTATTCATTCAATGCCTGATTTTTTAGTTTTATTTTCATTTTTTAGTTTTAATTTAAACTAATGCTTGCTTTTTATGGACCTTTATCAACCGTTTGATAACAGTCTCTAACCCACACATTATTTATACGACTCTTGACCACAGATCAAGAGTTCACCACCCCTTCATTCAGTGGCAGATCTCATCTTGAAGTCCGCCGTATCGACAAAGCCACGCAGGAGCTAAGTATTGACATAGTCTTCGCCCCACTCAACAAAGATGGCATCATTTTGTTCAACTCCCAGAACAAAGATGGCTCTGGAGATTTTGTGTCTTTGACTATGAATGACGGCTATGTTGAGTTTAGGTAGTAACTTCTGACCAAACATAAGATAAAATAATGATACTTTAAGATGAGCTAAATAAGATTCTTTATTGATCCAAATAAATGTTTTTTGATTACATTGTACATATTTATTTTCAGCTCATAAATAAATGCATATTTTAAGCAAGACAACATCTTACAATTATTTTTTAAATTTCATTAAAATATCAATATATCAATTTCCTTTAATGTAAAGGATATTTAAAATGGTATATAGATTTTTGGGGACAAATATTAAGACATGGTTTTACAATTTTTAGGGGAAATACCAGACATTTAAAGAATTTAACTTTCTCTAGCGTAGAAATGAGCCATCGATGAACTCCTGTAGTGACAATAATGACTTAATTAGTGATCATTTAGATTTGGTAACTGCTGGGGGAGCTCATGGGTAAAATTGTACAGACGGGGAAAAAATTAATTTCTGTATCTTTCGGTTCTAACTTTAAAAGAAAGTATTTGCAGTGACCTAGCCCATTTTAGGTAACTATGATAAAGAGGGTGGGATGTATCACCCAAAATATTTTTTAGTTCAAGTGAAGGATGTTTAGATTTTTGGATATTGCTAGCTTTCTTGATTAGTTCATTAAGCATTATTTATAATTATTTGTTTCTTTATACTTCCATATTTGTCATGAAATATCACTTTTTTTTTAAAATTGTATTTAGCCTATAAACTCACTGTTCTTATAGGTTTGATTTGGGTGCTGGTCCTGCCATTCTGCGAAGCCGAGACCCAGTGGAGCCTATCAGATCACATCGGGTCATTGCACGCAGGGTGAAGGAGTCTGGCATTCTTATTGTTGATAACGACGAGGCTGTCACCGGAAGCTCACCGTTCACCCTTACTGCCCTCGACCTGGGAGATCCTATGTATTTAGGATATATTCCGAGAGCTAATAAAGAGTAATGGCAAAAATTCTGTGTGTGGTGAAATAGTCTGATCATAATTTGTCAAAAAAAGATTTACAGAGTTTTCGGGTTCAGAACTTTTATAACTTTGTTCTAATTAATTAAGCTTGACATTTTGAATTTGACTAATTTGAAAAACATTCCTGCAATGTTTTTAGTGTCTCTTAAAAGTGTATCTTAAAATAAAGATTTGAATATTTTTAGTTTTATATTAAGCCATTAATCATCACAACTGTGCCAGTTATCTAATTTTATAAACTGAATTAAAATTCATTGAGTTGATACAAATATTGGGGAGGGGGGTTGTTGGTTTGTCATTTCTTTGTAGTTAAATAATGGTAAGTCTCTGATACTTAAGCTTATTTACATGGGGGGGCGATGCCACTGATGAAGTGAAGAAGATGAACTTCACGCATGTTTAAAAAGTCAGTCTTCTTCAAGTTCGGTGGCATGTAGAAAAACAACATGTATTACAAAACTAACCACACCCTTGTCACTTAACCTAAAATAGAGTAGTAAGTCAAATGCAGGCTTTCATGTAAATTGCATTAAAAACTAAGTAGAGAGTCTGTTTTATATATGATTGTGTGCTTTCATTGCAACACTTAACACTGCTTAATATCTACATGTAAAAATATGTTGGTTTTTTTCCATTGTATATCATAGGATATTTGATAAAGTTGGAGTTGACCTGGGTCTTGTGGGATGTATCCATTCATTACGTGCCGGGAGTCCTAGTGACATGTACGCATACAACCTGGCATACTCTGAGGACTTTTCTGACCTCAAGGCTGGAGTTGATATAAGTAGGTTTGAAGCTGGTCATCACTCACTGCTCTACTAGTAATGTCATTCTGGATCAAATTTTAATTCATGAACATCAGTCGCAAACCTTGCTTATAGTTCTTGGTGTCATGACCTTTCCAATACCTGAAACTCCATTCCCTCTTTACCTTTCATGAGAGAGATGTTCAGTAAAGTAATTGTCCAAAGTTGTCTGTTTCTCTCAACTTTTCATAATTTTTCCGAAGTAGGAAACCATATTTTAATGAAAGGACTTTTATGTACAATTTTTTGATGAAAATTAAAGTTATTTTTAAAGATTTCCTTTCTACTCACAAATCCATCGAGTTTGTTTATAGCATCATGTTTCTTAGTAACATTGTTTTTATTTGTAACATCATGTTTGTTGTCACACGTGACCCTCTCATCATTGATCGTGTCTGCCTTGTTTAGAGAACAACAGGCGATGGGTGGGTTGGGGGCGATTATGTGAGAGCTGTAGAATTTTGGGCAATGGTGGTTTGGAAGGGGACAAGGGCAGGACATAGAACAACTAGGTTTGGAGTTTTCAACCGCACTCAACCAGTGGTATAAAACACCTCAGCAGTTAAATTCTAGTCATATGCCTAGGTAAGGAGTTAAGTCCCTTTAACTGGGCTTTTGTAAGCATTCATATTTTGAAAAAGTAAATACTGTATTTATCAGCATATAACATGCACGGGTGTATAACACGCACCATTCGCGCCACTATGCGGTATGTACTATGGGTCCTTAACATTATATGGTGTATTACACACACACATCATTTGCCCCCTATTTTCAGGGAGAAAAGTGTGTGTTATACTCCGATAAATACAGTAATTCTTCTTTTGTTGATAATTTAAAGATGACAATTATTATTTAAATACTTAAAATAATCAAATAAAAGTTATATATAAAAAAAATTCTTATACTTTCTATCACTGTTAAAAATGCACTAAAAGTAAAAACAAATTTAAATTTTTTTAAATGCATAGAAAGTATTTGCAGAAAATATTTTTAAAAAGTTAATAATTAAACATATCCTCTTCTTCATTCATTTTTAATCCTTTGGCTTCCAATAGTGCTTTTAAACCATTCTGCATACACTTTCTTTGCATTAGAAAATTTATATTATTTTTTTGCTTATCAGTGCATTTAACTCATTTTTGATCAAAAGTATTTCTTAAGAAGGTTTTTTTTTTTTTTTTTTTTTTTTCAGTTGAAACCAAATGATGGGATGAAAACAAAATTCTAAAAAATTCAAATTGCCTACTTCCATCACTTTCTTTGCATTAGAAAATTTATATTATTTTTTTGCTTATCAGTGCATTTAACTCATTTTTGATCAAAAGTATTTCTTAAGAAGGTTTTTTTTTTTTTTCTTTTTTTTTCAGTTGAAACCAAATGATGGGATGAAAACAAAATTCTAAAAAATTCAAATTGCCTACTTCCAATGTTTTACTTTAGAGACATTTAATACCAAATTCTTTCTCTAACTTTTACACCTCTAACAACTTAATTTGTCGTTTTCCTCTAGCTGAATGTGGAAGCAATCCTTGCAAATCAATGCCGTGTAAAAATGGAGGGACTTGCCTTGCCTTAGACACCCAGATTTTTGAGTGTAGATGTCCCAATGGCTATAAAGGTAAGTACGTTTGCTCAGAAGGCCTACTAAATAATGTTAAATAGATCTTAATGTTTGCTGGCTTTTTTTTCAAATTAGAAAAAAATATTTTAACTGTATAAACACATTCTTTTTTTGTTTTTTTTTACTTGATATAAATCAATCAACTATTTTTTAAGGAAATACTTTCAATTAGAAGTGAGTTTAAAGCTTAAATAATTATACTTGTTTTAACGTATTATAAAAACGATAACTTAATTTTATTTTGTCTCTTAGGTCGTGTGTGTGAAAATCTAGTCAACCCATGTGCCAGTCAACCTTGTAGCAATGGAGGGAAATGTGTCCCAATGACAAGCACGGATGGCTTCTACTGTCAGTGTGCTACAGGTTTCAAAGGGCCTAAATGTGAAAGTGGTAGGTTGAGCACAGTGTGCTACAGGTTTTAAAGGGCCTTTCTGTGAAAGCCATAGGTTGAACAAACTGAAAGCTGATTCAGATAAATAATTTAAAAGAAGCAACCATTACTTTATATTCTTATAATTTTAAATGTAAAATAACATTCATAAGAAAACTAATTTAAAAAAACTATCCTAATACTTTCAAATTAAATAAAATTGATAAAATCAACCATTTAAGAGCAGATGGTTGCATTGTTAGCAAACAAATGTCAATATAAGAAGAGTTTTTAAACTCTTTTTAAGAGATTTATTGATAAAGCAAATAATAAAGCAAACTCAGATTAATTGCTTTTATACCCCTTCATGATTTACCATATTATGCTGCTGCATATAATGTGATAAATTTAGGTTGAAAATTACTCCTTTATATGCATTATAGGCGCATTCAAGGAATTTTTCAGTCTCTGAAAATAATAAATTATTGCCTATGCACCTAAGCCCATATCGTATCTGCACTGATGTGACTGTGCATAACACCAGTAATTACAATTAACAGATGGTATTATATGGGGAAATGGTATTTTATGGCTGTTTTTCAAACAAGAAGTTAGGGGTTTGCATTATGAGTGGATCACGTTATTTGCTGTAATATACTGTGATTATTTTCCAAGAAGCCTTTGATAGTTTAAAATGTATCAGTTAATGACTCAAAAAAAGACTTTTCCAATCCTATTTTTAGAAGCTGTGCCAGAAGTGTTTGTCCCGCAGTTCACTGGTGATTCCTACCTGGAAATCCCTATCCAACAAAAGCTCTCCAATGCCCGCCTGACCATCACCATCTGGTTTATGGCCACCAAGCCAGATGGACTTTTGCTCCTAATGACCCAGAGCCCTGGAGGAAAGGGAGATTTTATCGCAATAACATTGGAAAATAAAATCCTGGTGTTCACATTCTTCCTTGGCAGTGGGGTTGGAAGGGTCGAGTAAGTGATGTATGCATTGTGAAGAATTGCCTTGACTTTATATTTTAGGAATCACATATGACTTTATAGTAAGGTTCAAATGCCTTGAATTAATAAAAAAAATAATTAACACTACCGGGTACAGGTAGCGGGTAATTGCAGAGTCAGGAATAAATTTTAAAACATTTAATTTAATGCTTATTTATTCCTAAACTAAGATTCTACTGGAATATCCAAATTAGTGATCATTTTCGTAATGGTGAGTTGCCTCTTAAAGAGGAACCATGGCGTGAACAGAGGCTGCTTGTTTCTTTTAATCCTCCCGACACTTGGGACCCAGTCTAAAGCTGTGAGCCTTGAACTGGGTTTTCCGGTGTAGCAGCAACTGTTTACAATTTTGTGTGTGCCTCGTTTGAATAAAAAAATTAAACACTAAATAATAAAGCATTGCCTTTGTTCCAAGAACTCCACTGAAATAAAAATTGTCTATCCAAAAAAAACCAAAAAAACAGGCACAGTGCACCCATTCACCTGGACAAATGGCACCAAGTTAAGATTCATGTATTTAATAATGAGGGACAAATAGATCTAGATGGATCTGCTCCAGTTATAGGAATCGCAAAGGTCAGAAAATATTTTATTTTCCTGTTAACAAAACTCCCCATCATGTATTTATATGCCCCTTGATTTTTACATTTCTTTGAAGTTCAAGCTTACAGAAAAAAAAGGAAAGTCATAAATCAACAGTCTGACAAACATTGCATTTCTTTTCAAGACTTTAGAGGGGGGGGGGGGAGCATTAACTTTGTTAAATCTATTTATAATAAATGTATCATGACTTTTCATGTAGTGATCCATAACTACATCACCATCATGTGTTACATCAGACCTGATACATCTGGTTACTTGTATTAAAAACCAGAATTATGTATAAAATTTAAGTTCAAGCTTACAGAAAAAAAAGGAAAGTCATAAATCAACAGTCTGACAAACATTGCATTTCTTTTCAAGACTTTAGAGGGGGGGGGGGAGCATTAACTTTGTTAAATCTATTTATAATAAATGTATCATGACTCTTCATGTAGTGATCCATAACTACATCACCATCATGTGTTACATCAGACCTGATACATCTGGTTACATGTATTAAAAACCAGAATTATGTATAAAATTTATAGAAGTTAATAATCAAAGTAAATAATCAAATTATGTTTTATGTTATCAACCAACTTCTTAACTTGTAAACACAAATAAATGATACGTATAAAACTGTAATAATCTTGTCAAGCTAACAGGTTAAGTTACTTATATTTAATCAATTAAATATACACACTTTCGTTTTCGTTATGAAAGATTGAAATGATTATTTATCCCTTTAGATCCAAGAAGAAGTAAAGGCTAGTTGTAAACTATTTATTTAGAAAACTAATTTAGTCAATTTTTCAATTTAATTTTTTACATTTGGTAAATAAAATATTTTTTGAAGCAATAATTAAATTTGTGCATTCAACATCAGTCGGTTCCTCCAAGTTTTTAAACATTGATTAATTAATGGCTTTAAGATTAGCTGTTTACTAATCAAATGCAAATTAACACCAAAGTATGTCCTGCTTTGAAGGAATTAACAAACATTTACTTCATCTGGGACAGTGATTTACTTTCCCAGTATTTTTTAGTTGCCTTATTGTTGTTTAAACTTCTGATTTCAGTTCAGCGATATTGGGGTTAGTAATTTAAAACAAATGTGTTTGCACATTTCAGCACTGTAGTATTTCCTCAATGTTGTGTGATTGTCCAGAATAATAAATCTGTTCTGTTTGACAGTGCTCTGTAAATAGTACTTCTAGTAGTGTGCAGTTAATGTTATCTTGACATCCCCCCACATTAATATTATAAATAATGGATGGGTCGGAGCGCATAAACATAACAATATTGTGGGGTCTCAGAAAGGCTTTTATTGAATAATAGTAATCCTATTTTAGGCACCAGTGACCATATTCTCCCATATGAGGGCTGTCGCACAATTCTGTATCAAAAGCAATGCTATGTTTTGGTACAAATAATTTAGTTATTACTCATTCTTGTAAAGAAAAAACTATATGTTCCTTGTTCTTTTTCACCCTCTCATAGGAACATTATACTAACTGTGCCTGTTGAATTATACTCTCATTTATCTATTTTTTTTCTATTGAAGAAAACAAATTTCAATTATTTATTTAAGTACAGTTGGTGTCTTTTCTGTATTAAAAGTAACCCACTGCTTTAATTGTTATATATTATGGAGAGTTAACATGTAAGAGCATTGTATTCCCTTGTGCAAAGCATGTTATTTTTTTTTTTTAAATAAAAAATCCTAACTTCATCTTGATTTAGTTCTTAGCTTTGCACATGAGACATTCCTTAAAAAGAAGATAAAATCTGATTATTTGTATAAGTCTATTTGTTGTTGCCTTATTGTAAGAAACATTAACAGCCAAAGTAAAACTAAACAAAATTTTTAACAATTTCAATTTTTATGTCAAAACCAAACTCTGCATTTAACTAAATAATTTTAACAAGTGTCTTTATTATTTATTTTTAAAAAAAAGTAAATGTCGATACATGGAGAAGAAAAAAACATTAAAAACTTTATCAGTGAAAATAGACTGGATCAGTGCAAATAGACTGAATCAGTGCAAATAGACTGAATCAGTGCAAATAGAATCGAACAGTAACATTTGTTTAACATAGTTTTTTTCTGAAAGTCATCAAACTCACACCGTAGCCCCCCAACCCCACCCCCCTTTTTTTCTAATTTTTATCCACTTGGTATAGCCTGCAAAACTAATCAGCGCATAGTTTATAACATTGAGTTCTTAGCTTTTGAGGATATTTTCATTATTGTTTGAAGCCATGGCTTCCATCACTTGTGCGTGGAATCATCTCACTGACTGCAGTCATCTATGAACTATTTTATCACCAAATTCATCTCATGTCTTTAACTGTGATTTTTGTTTCCAGTTGACAGTGTCTTGTCAATATTTATCCCAAGTGTTTGGGGTTGTTTTTTTTTGAATATCCTAGTTATTATTTAAATGTTTTATGTCAATTCATGCTCATACATCTCCCAAGACTTCCTATGTCCTATGCTCCTATAATTGAATATTTACACAAATATTTTTTCTAAGAGTGCACTTATTTTTAAGCCTTTTTATACAAATCAAAAAAATTTGAAAGTGGCTGAGAATAAATCATTACACTGGTTGAGCTGGTGAAATTTCCGTTATTTATCGAAACGGGGGAAATTTCACGAAAAAAAATCAAATAAGTCAAGAATTAACTTATATTTTACCCGAGTTTTACCTATTTTAAAAAAGTTACTATAAAAATAAAAACCTTAATAATTAACTTTAATATTTTGTATACGGTATGCCTAAAATAAAAATAAAAAACTTTGGTTTCCAAAATAATGCATTTTTATACTATGAGCTCAATTAGAACTCATTTGAATTTCTCAAAATGTCTTTTCACACATAAAGGGTCAGTCTAATATGCTCAACATTGACAATCGACCATTGTATCTGGGAGGATTTAGCCAAAAAGATGATGTGCCATCCAAACTAGGTCCACAGACTGGCTTCACTGGAGCAATACAAAGGGTATGAACATGTTTCATAATGATGAAGCTCTAAGTCACATGACCATTTTGAACCTCATTTATTATTTACAGTTTTCCCTCACTTTTGTTTCAAGGTAAAACAATAAATAGTATCGAGCAAGATCATTTCATATCCAATTTTAATTAACAAAGCCACTGAATTGATAACTCATCTATCTGTTATCTTGTTTTCATGCGTAATGTTATTTTTTTAATCTTGAATTCTGTAGAGCTGAATAGTCCACAAAAAGGTTTATAAAAGATATAACAATATGCTCCTAAGTTTATATAAAATTGTCAAAATGTTTTCAAATATTACAAATTATATAATTTAAGAATATTAAGTGTAAATTATAATGTATTTTATTGGCAATAATTTCAGATCATCATTAACGGACACACTATTGTTGGTCTTATGGCAGTGGCTGGCCTGATGAGGAACATCTCCACGTACAATGGGCCACCATGCAATGTCAGCCCCTGCATGAATGGTGGAGTTTGTGTGCCAATGTTGAGCCAGGTTGATTGCAGATGTCCAACCAACTACGTAGGTGAAAGATGTGAAAAACGTAAGTAGGAATTTTTTCCCCGACAAATTTGACACAAAAACATCAATTTCAAAATATCCAGGCAGTAAAATGTAATCATAATGTTAACTTAATGGTCCCTTATCATCATAAGATTATAGACTATTTAAATCTCCACTGTCTATTTATCAAGGTAAATTTGTGTACAGCAAGCATGATCTGGCCCAATGTTTTCAAGATTTTAAAAAAAAAATTTCTTCACAAAACTGAAAAAATTACTTTCAGAAAGTCAAATTTTAAAATATTTTCTTGCTCTTAAATATATTATATTTCTTTACTTTCATGTCTTCTAGGTTTTGAACAGGTAGACAAAGATCAACCCATTCATTTTGATGGAGCAACCTATCTCAGTTTCCCCAATGAGGTAACTCGCAAGTAAGTCACTCACATTTTATCCATTTAAAATCTAAGCATCAAAACAAGGTTTATAATGTGATAGTTTAGAAATGTAATATGATAGTTTGGAAATATAATAGTTTAGAAATACAATGTGATAGTTTAGAAATATAATGTGATAGTTTGGAAATATAATGTGACAGTTTGGAAATATAATGTGACTGTTTAGAAATATAATGTGATAGTTTGGAAATATAATGTGATAATTTGGAAATATAATGTGATAGGTTGAAAATATAATGTGATAGTTCAGAAAAAATTAAATCTCTCTACTGGCTCCATCACTGTAAAGCACTGCCAAAAATTTTTTTGCTAACTTGAGAATGTAATGAATGTTTTTATTTTTTTCCCTTCTGAAATCAGGGTCGAAGGTCAACAGACCAACAGGTTTACCATCACTTTCAAAACCACAAAGGATTCTGGCATCCTACTCCTCCAGCGTGGCGGTGAGACTCTTGCTGATGACTACTTGTGCCTGTATGTGAAAAATAATGAGCTGGAGCTGTCATTCAATCTTGGCAAACAAGCAGCTAATTTGCTTATAATAAGATCACAGGTCAAGGTTTCTGATGGTCGCTGGCATACTGCAAAAGTTGTAAGGTAAGAGCATCCAGATTTATTGGTTTTTCCAAAGGGTTTTAATTTTAAACACCAGCAGTTGATGATTTAATCGGTATTGCATTTTATTTCCTAAGTTAATTTAATAATCTGAAATTCACTATGTAGGCCAACAATGTAATTTGGATTTATAAAAGAATTTTATATGATCTTATCAAATAGATTTTAATTATTTTTGCTAACTAATACAATATCACAAAATAAACTTAACTTTTAACTCAAAGCTGTTTTGAATTAAAACCAATAAATAACAAAGATTGGAATTAATCAAAGGCGCGATTTAATTTCAATGAAGATCTTAATCCTCACTCTATTTTCTCCTCTCACTAAAGACAACAAACAGAAGGCTCGCTGCAAGTAGATAATGGAGACACAGTCACAGGCAGCTCATTGCCGGGGACACAACAGTTGGACACAGATGGCATGTTGTGGTTGGGAGGTCACCACAGCTTACCATGGTGGTTTCCCGTCATCAAGAACTTCATAGGCTGTATAGAATCTGTGGAGATTAATGGACAAGCTCTCCACCTGGTTAATGATAGACTTGGTCAGAACACAGCAATAGCCTATTGTACAAAATGAAATTTACTTTAGTAACTGTTTATGAAAATGTGTTGTTGTTGGGTTTTTTTTTTGTTAAATGCCAAATATTAACTTAATTTGTGGAAAACAAAATAGGGCAGTGTACCATGCTGCATGGTTAGTGTAGTGTCACTGAGTGCTAAGACAATAGAAAATGTGTAAAATAATGTTGACCTCTTTTAACTTCTCTCTAGGGACAGCACAACATATAAGTAATTATTTCACTTCACTCCCTAGGGACAGCACAAAACATAAGTAATTATTTCATTTCACTCCCTTGGGACAGCACAACGCATAAGTAATTATTTCACTTCACTCTCTAGGGACAGCACAATGCATAAGTAATTATTTCACTGCAAGTGTTAGATTTCCACATCACTGTTAGTTTTTTTTTAATAAAAAAATTAAATCAGTAATTGTACTGAAAGTTGTTGACAAAAGTTTTTAATGTTTCAAGTCAAACTATTTGACATTATATGTGATCAAGGTAATGATACAGTTATCAGTTGTAAAAGTTGTAATTGGCCTGGTCGTGACATCTCCTCACATTTGAGGAAACTACAAGGCAAGCAACTTTGCAGCAAGGTGTTATTATTTTTTTTTTTATATATATATATAAATGTGGTGAGAAGATCAAACATCTTTTAAATTTATACTATGTGAAATATCTTTTAAAATTTTTTAAAGTTTTTATTTGTTTGAACTCCTCTTTTGAATGGTCAGAATTTTTATTTTACTTTTTTTACAATTGAAGTATGAAGAATACTTTTCTAAATGAAAATTCAAACCTGAGCTCATGTTTAAATTACTAGATCAAAATTAAAACAAAATATTGTATCACTAAAATAGTTCAGCCAATAAAGGCCATCACTTAACTAGAAAACAATGTGCAATGAGAGTGTGTCTCTCTACCTCAGATATTTTATAGTCACAGATAGAGTTAGCATTTTAACTGTAATCTGGTGGTTAAATGTTAAATGATGGTTAGCTTTAGTGGAATTCTTAACCTAACATAATTGGCCTCTTCATTTATGAAACTTGTCGAGAAATCAAGGAAGAAAAACATCTTAATTATTTTGTGTTGGGTATTTTTATCATTCAGCCAAACAAAAAAGGTTTTATTACACAAAAAATAAGTAATTGCCTAGAAATTTTGCAAGAACATGTTTTTTATATGGCTTATATAATTTTACAAGTATGAGAGAAACTACTAGTTTATTTCAGACATGTATAAGCTGTCAAAAAGTTTGATTACATTCTAACAGCTACCCAAACATATAATCAGTAATTGCTTTGTTCTGATATATTTTTTCAGCAAATAATTTCGATGAAAGTATAAGTTGTATTGTTTTATTTTTTTTCATTTCACCTGTGTATATTATCAAAAAGGATAATATAATTGTAAAAGTATAAGACATTACTAATCTTCAGTATCCAATTCAACTCAATCTATAATTTGACATTATGCTATTATCATCCATGTTGCAAAGAGAATTAGGACTATGATATACCTTAAGTGAGTTAAAAAAGAACAACACAATGAAAATCTGAAGAAATTTTTACAACCACACAATTAAAATGTGAAGAAATTTTTTTAAAGTTAAAAAATCAAAATAATAAGATTCCCAAACATTGGAGATACACAATGTCATTATTTTAGACAGTGGAGACCCTTTCTTGTTAGTTTAAAAGTTCTTTTCTTTTGTTTGTTTTTTTTCCCTTATTTTTATGTGTGACGTCACTTAATGTGCAAAACTCAATAAATGAAACCAATGACATGCATTCACTTTGTTTATCTTGCCATGAACATTTTTAAGACATGAACTTTCCACAAATGATGAGTTGTTCCCTGAGCCACCTGCACTTGTGTGCACCAAGCTTTCAAGACATAATATCATTGATGGTTATTTATTTTATCACAGAGCTTCATTTCATGAGCCTGCTGTACATTATTTAATGTTAGAAGGCTGATGTGGGGAATATGAGAAATGTAACTTAAGTTGGTATTGTCAGTGGATCACACCATGGTTATACAAGAGCACTAAATCTATGTAGTGATACTAGGTGACCATCCCCAGTGAGCTTTTATTTTACCACTTTGCCACAATTTAAATCAGATGATCACTAGTTCTAATTTTAATGAACTTCATTATTATTATAGCTAATGAGAATGAAAGTAAGGGAGAGTACTAAAATTATTTTCTCATAGATAGTTAAAATCATCCTTTAATTTTGGCTTCCCTTGCAATACTTAATCATTCTAACAAATTCGTTATTTTTAGAATACAGGCAGTGGTCACTAAATAACAGAGTTGAAGTCTTACAATTAGTCTTAAAAGGCACTGGTCAATAAATATTGTGGTACATTCCTTTTTTTTTTTTTTCTTTAAGTGAAAGTGGGATTCCCCACCATGAAGGGCAGACTGTAAGCCTGTGAATGCTTGTTGGTCTTTTAGTGAGGAATTCTATTTGGCTGAGATTATTTGCCCCATTTGGAAAAAACTAATAAATGCCTCTAGCTGAGTGAGAAAATAAGAATTTTGAATATTTTTGTTTGTCCTCTCAAATCATTCTTCAATGGAATCTTTTATTTATTTTTTTTTTTTCAATTTCCTATTAAGTGAGCATTACTTTATTTGTTTTGTCAAACCTTTTGTTCAAATGCTTCATTTGTTCTTTTTTAAATTTAATCTTTTAAATGACTTTTGTATTTTGCATGTTAATTAAAACATCAAATGATATGAAATTTTTAAATAAGGATTATAAAATTTGGGTAACAAGATATGTTTTCAGTTGAAAGGGATCTCAAGCTATAACTATAACAGGAGACCAGTAGTCGGCTGATTGATAATTCATAACTGAAGACTTTGTCCTCAAGTTAGAGATTGTAAACAAACCTTGATGTAATTACCTAGAATAACTATTTGGTTAAACTGAACCTAATTTAGAGATTACTTTTTGCACTTAATTGTACTTTTAAAAAAAACAAAAAAAAAAAGATATTTAGACATTAATTTTGTGGAATTTCTTTCTTCTATTTTTTTCAAGTTAATCAGCATGAAAGTATTTCTAGTGATTAAACTGAATCTGCAGTAAATGTTGGTTTATAAAAAAAAAATAATAATATCACAACTTCAAGAAAACAAATACATCAATTTTTTAAAAATAAATTTTTCATTGGTTACTTTGTGAAAATACATGAAATGTGACTACTGTTGTGTTAAGATGTGTTGAAACAGTTGTTTATGTTCTTATTTGAATTCAATAATAATGTAAAACTGAGTTGTGTTTTTATAAGTGCACATGTGTGACATTGTAATCAAACATGACATTTGATTGTATAGAACCTATTAGCAAAAGGTGAGCCATGATGTATTTAAAAGAATCAATATTTACATACTTTGTATTCAATGTCTAAAAAAAACAATTATTTAATTATGGATTACATATTGAATTAAATACCATTATCTTTAAAATATACCTCAGAAAAGCTTGTCCTACTTGTTAAACAAATAATACATTATTTTCCCCTCAACCTTGTAATGTTCAAAAATTAAATTGGCTATTATCAGCTGAATTGAGCTTGCAAAGAAAATTTAAGACAATTTAAATAACCTTTGTTGAGACAGCTATTTTAAAGAAAATATAATATATATATATTTATGAAGTAACTGAAGATTTAAAATCTTTTAAAAAAATTTAAAAAATATGTTTAAATTAACAGCAGAATAGTTCAATGCTAAAAGCCAATCACCTAGTTTATCCAGTCACACTTTCCCTTCAGGAGATTTGAATATGAAGATCTACATATAAATGAATATACCCAGCACATTGGCCAGTGAGGACTGTGTTAAGACATGAAAGGCGACTCGCAAAATTAACATTAGGGCAGACCTCAGCTTGACCACCGGCTTCTGACCTGTGATTTATGTCATGTTGCAGGCTGATGTTGCTTTTTTCCATTTCTTTTAATGGTTTTTTAATCTTGTGAAATACTTTTTTTTATTAAGTTTCATCGAGGAGAAGTGTTTATTTTATTACCTCACAACAGGGATGGCATGAGCATCTATAGTTATAGCATTTATTGGAGCATTTTGATGTATCCAGAAATGGAATATTATTTAGACGTCTGGATAAACGATCCCTTAAGCCATTTAAGTGTGTGCAATTGTTACCTGGAAAAACCAAAGCAGTTACACATCATTTATAACTAGTACTAAATTATCAAACTTTGCAAATAATAATTGGTTGTTTTTGTTTTTTTTAATTTTAACTTTTTGTTGTTTTTTTAAATTTGCAGGATTTTTTTTTTTAAAGTAATGCATAATCTCATTGACTTGGGATATTTTATTTTGTGTGAGCTAGAGTGGAGCAGATGAATACATTTGCCCTTTAGTTTCAAGTTTGAAAATGTCAGACTAGCCATACTGTTGCTCCTTTGTAACCTTTATACTTTGTATTTAAAAGGTGTGTTATGTTATACATACCAGTGTGACATTCCTACATAAACATTATCATAATTTGACAAAGCTGTGTAGCTATACTGAAAATATTCATGTGTATTATGTTAATAATAATAATAATCCATTTAAAAAAGAAATATTTTTTGTTTGTTCCAAATGTGACATTATAAAAACCATGTATTCCTTATCATAAAGATGCTAACAAAATAATTGATAGTCTTGTCTTACGTTATTAAATTAGATCTATCACATTTTGCATCATCATACACATAAAATTTAATTGGAAACCATTTCTTTTTTTTTTTAAATCATATTTTAACACACACAAAAACAAAAGGAAAAGCTGCATATAACTTAATAACTGTTGACAGTTTCCTAAGCCTAAGCTCAAAGTACTTGAGTCACATTTTAGCCAAATGTACAGCAGAAATTTTAACACATTTAAAGTGTGCCTAAGTCCCTTAATTAACCAAGACAAATTATGAAAATGATCACATTTTATAAACGAAAAGAATATTTAAACTTGATGATCTCAAAAATGGGTATTAAGTACTTTTAGCACTAAGGTCTTACTTTAAACTTACATAAGACCAATAGGTAAGCTTACCAGATTTTTCTGGATGCCGAGTACGTTTTGGCCAGCCCAGTGGTCCCTATAATATGCGTCGCTCTGGGTACCTGTTGCCCTGGGGCAGAGCCATGAGAATGGAGCAGAGAGGACAGTCTCAGCGGGCGCCAAAAACTTCTTTAGATAGGATCTTAATCGTGAATTAAAATATCAAATCCCATATGCAGTGGGGGGGGGGGAATAAAAATTCGTGTCCCAGCTTGGAGGGTCGTGTCGAACATTGAGAAAATATTAAAGCACACATAAATAATAATAATAATAAAGTTTATTTGAAAAACACGCTTCATCCCCAAAAGCTCGAAGCACGGTACAAAGTCAACCATATTATAAAGAGAAATAAAAACAATCTGAAATTGACCATTTTTAAAAAACAGACGCAACAATATAAAACTACATACGAGCATACCAAGTCAAAGTCTTTCATCCCGTTTCAACCATAAGCAACACAGGCCAATATACATTAACTGAAAAAAGATGGTAGATAGCATCACCCCAGAAGGTGTTTGTGAAATAGATGTGTTTTAAATCGGTTTTAAAGGACTCCAGTGTCTGGCTGTTTCTAAGAGCGACTGGAAGGGCGTTCCAAATTGTTGGACCGGCAAATGCAAAGTGCGCTTTCCGTAAGTCTCAAGGCGAACACGTGGTATCGATATTTTGCCACTATCAGATGAGCGGAGCTCTCTGGTGGGTACATAAGGCATCATGAGTGCTTTGAGATAAGATGGCGCCTGGTCATGTAAGCAGCGGTAGCACAAAGTTGCAATTTTGTACTTTATGCGAGCGCGGACCGGCAGCCAGTGCAGCTCTCTCAGAAGTGTTTTAGCATGGTCGAATTTGCGTTTGCGAAGAACAATGCGAGCCGCATTATTTTGTGCTCTTTGAATTTTATCAAGGAGCGTAGCTGGGAGATCCACCATGAGAGCATTGCAGTAGTCCATACGTGATAACACAAATGCAGACATCAGCCTCTTTGATGCATCTAACGTTAAGAAAGGTTTGATATGACTAATCCTGCGCAGCTCTAGGAAAATTGCCTTGCAAAGCATGCTAATATGATTTTCCATAGTAAGTGTTCTGTCTAAATAGACACCCAGGTTTCGCACTGTATGAGTAAACTCAATCTGCATACCTGAGAGAGTAAGTAATGTTGTGTTTTTTAAAGATTTTTGTTTCTGAGCAGTGGCAATGAGGATCAGCTCTATCTTTTTATCATTCCAGTGAGCTTGTTTATGGTCATCCAGTGCTTAACTGACTCCATAGTAGGCAAATAAGCTATTTAAATAGTCTGTGGTTGGTCAGCTCTAATTTGATAGATGGAACTTAATTATTTAGATGCCACCTAAGTTGACTCTGGTTTGTGGTGATTAAAATGAGAGGCAGTGTTAGTGATTTTATGTATCTTGATGGAACCAAGTTGCTTTGTTAGTCATCTGTTTGCAATGGTGTTTATTTCGCTACTGACATATATTTCATTACTTTCCCGCTTATTGCCCCCTAGTCTTAGTAAATAGACAGCTATTTATTGAGAAAGAAATCGAAAATGTCACAAATTTTAAGAAAGGAAATTGACAATTTATTTAAAATTTAAACAAACATTTCCCACATAACCCCCACCCTCAACATTCTAGCCGCGTTACGTCCGTAATGGATGCACAACCGTGCAAATGAAAAGCAGCGCCCTGGGCGAATGCACCCCCCTGATACTGAGGTCCCTTGTGAGTACCACCTTTACATTGCTGTGCACGGATCCAGTGGGCTAGAAAGAAATATCAGACAAAGTAGAAAGATCTATAAATTTTTAAAAAAAATATTTAAATCTAAATATATCCAATTGGGCAACTTTTATAACGTATCTTTGAAGACAGAAGAGTTTTACTTGTTTTACCACAATGGCGTCGTGAATGACAAAAGATTCATGAAATGTAGGCTACTTTTTTTTTTTTTTTATCTTGTTCAATTTTGTTAAATGGTTTTTGTATATGAATAAAAAGACGCTATTTTAGGCCTTTAGTTCCATCAGGTAAAGAGGAAGTTTTAATTTTATATCACTAGAAATAATTAATCGCGCTTAAATAGCATGCGTCAACAGTAATATTTAAATTTAGTCTAGTTGCCCTTGCCCTTGCCCTTGCTGCTTGCAATATCTTCACTCAACCATCCCCTTTTCTGCTACCAGGCGTGTGATGTAGTTATGTTTCATAATTATTTTGTTCGCATGAACTGCGGCAATTGTGAAAACAGAGAAAACTAGAGAAGGTTTTAAAAATAAAATACATTTTCCAACTGTTCTGCACTGATAAGTTGGATTTGGACATATTTTTTAATATCTAGTTAGTAGTTAGTTAAGTTAGTCCCATTTGAAATATTGAAATACATTTTTTTAATTTTAGAACCCATAAAGCAGCTCTATCCCTTGAACAATATATCCCCTCAACAACTTGCTGTAGTTATTGAGTGTCAAAACGATTGCAAAAAAAACATTTTGAAATCAAAGCCTGTAAGTCCTTTAAATTTAAAGAAGCACTGAGCAAAAAGTACATCCTTGACATCTTTTTGTCAAATATTAAAGTCAAAATCACTTTTCCAAAATCAAGTAGCTTGTGTAGAATCTATGTTTTAATAAAATAAAAAGAGCAAATTTCTGAGTGCAGCTTTAAAGATGATTTGTGCCATAGGAATAATTATTTTAGTGTCATACCAGATATTTTAATTAATATCTTTATTATTTTCTTTTATTCATATCAGATATAAAATGTGGCAGAGATATAGCAACAGCTATGATTTTAGAAATGCCTGCAATGACTATGAAGAAATCAGCCATTAGTAGCCTATGCCGAGATTGCCATTCAGTATTGCTACTGATGGTACTAAAGACTCAGACAAAAAGCAGTACTCTCCAGAGGTCGCCTTTGAAGGATAGGGTGGCCTTGTAAATCTCATCTCCCAGCTTTGCTGGTGTAAAAAGCATCCTCTGCCACAGGACAGAATATATATTTAAGATCATGGCCGATGAATTGAATTCACAGGGCATTTCATGGGTAAACTGCATTGCATTTGGCTGTGACAATGCCAATGTGATGACTGGCCAATACAATGGAGTATACAGTTTTATTAAAGGAGAGGAAGACATTTATCTGGCATCACGCTGCCTCCGTCTGGTGCATCTTGCAGCTTAAAAGGGGGCTTCCTGTCTACCCCCAGTTGAGGAGGTCCTGGTTGACGTTTGTTACTTCTTCAATCAGAAAAGTGTGAATAGACAGTGTGAATTGAAAAACCTGCAAGTCCTGTATGGTCCAGAACAGGTGAAAAGTATCAAGCACCAGATGGCTTAGTATTGCAAGATGCCTAAAAAGATTGTTTGAAAACTGGGACCACTTTATGCACTTTTTTTATGAAGAAAAATATACAAATTCCAAAGCAAATAAGAAACCACATGATGGGCAGACAACTGCTGTGTTGGAAGGACATTGCACAACTTACTCTGTGAAGCAGGTTGATGCCATTTATGACTTTTTGCGGTCACCAACAAATCAAATTAACTGCTATTTCTTGTCTTACACACTGAAAGTTTATGATCAGGTGAGATGAATTTTTATATTTCATGAGTCTTGAATGCTGCATAATTTTACTCAAATTTCATAAAGATGATGCAGGTGAGATGAATTTTTATATTTCATGAGTCTTGAATGCTGCATAATTTTACTCACATTTCATTGAACCAGCAATATTTTCTTACGATTCATTTTATTTTGTGCAAAGTTGTCTGTAGTGGACATTAGTAATTTTGTATTATTTACTTTACCATACTGTTGTACTTAATAGTATTTTTATGACACATGGTTATTTTTACAGGTACTTGTCCAACTGCAGGCAGAAGAAGCCATGATCATCATGCTCAAGGAGGACCCCTTCAGCCTAATAAGTGACTTGTACAGCAGATTTCTCTTGCCAACAGCAGTTAATGGTATTGACCAGATGAGCTTGTGTAGATTGGTTATGTTAATGTATGCATTTATGTTGTACATAGTTGGACAAATTTAATACATTTCTTTTGTTTTAAATTATCATCTAAATGGTTTATCATAATATCTACAGTACTAGTTTATAATTTTGTGTGTCTTTCAGTTCCAATACAAGCTAAGAAGCAGTCAGAAAGATGCTGCTGACCTGCTTATTAGATCTCAGGCAAAGACCATGCTGCAAAACAAAGAAAAATACAGCCCAAGAGACAAGGGGGTTGTGGAGTTCTATGCTTCTGTTGGAAAATATTTTGAGATGGTGCTTGACTACCTTCTAAAAAAAACTTCCCTATCGGATCCTGTACTTCAGAATGCTTCTGTAGTTGATCCAAAAAGGAGATTAGAGGTTAAACAACACCAGTTAGAATACTTTCTTACCAGATTCCCCATTCTGATCCCCAGAGGGACTGATGTTGACACCATCTATGAAGAGTTTGATAGGCATCAGCAGAGGAACATTTAGGATTGCATTGAGGATGAGGTAGGAGTTGACAGGATTAGGCAAACAATTTGCCAAAAGCATCCAGCCCTTAAGAATCTTGCCCATGTAGTGAACAGGATCCTCACCACACCTCACTGCAGTGCTGGATACAAGAGAATATTCTCTATGTTCCTGAAAACATGCGCAGACCAGGGGAAAAAAAAATGGCCCAAAAATAACAGAGGCCTTGTTAGTCCTCAAGAGAAAATCAGGAATCTACTTGGACTTGGATGAAACTTTCAGTGGAAAAGAACTACAGCAGCTTAAAAGTTCAGCAAGCATCATCAATACACAAGGTATTTAAATATTTATAAAATGTGTACTCAGAGAATGTGCCCCTTTGATTGCTACAAGTGTACTAATTTGTTCAGTATTGTACTATTCTGAGACAATATTGTACTATTTAAGATGGAATTGTACTATTTTTGGAGTTCCTGGGGAAACAAGTCTGGTGAATGAGTATAATATAAGCTTTAATTAAATGATAATATAATTCTTTAATTTTTTTTCGGGGAGGGGGGGGGTGACAAAGATTTTATAAGGCTAAAGCATCTAGACCTAGATGAGCCACACAGTGGGATCTGACTATGATAAAAACATCATGTTTGTGGCTCTTTAGGGTTAACAACACATGGTCAAGGGCTTACCAATAATCATGACATTAAATTACAATTTATTTACAACTGTAGGATAGGGGTGTGCCGGATCCGTTTTTTCCAACCGGATCCGGATTTTCTTATGTGAAATCCGCCGGATTCGGATCCGGATTCCGGAATAATCCGGATTCCGGTTTCTCCCGGATTCCGGATTTTGGTACTATTGGTAGATACTTCGGTAAGTCAAGGTGGACTACTACTTTTTGTGTATGGGAATTCGCAATCGGCGCCAAAAAATCCGAGTTTTTAATTTTCCGATGTGTGTGTCTATTTATTATTAAATTAGTACTTTCGATATATATTTGAGTTCCGTTCCATTTGGATAAGTGTCTTACGAGAGACGCCATGTTTCTACGCGTTCGCAGCAGGTTATGCAGCTCGCTCAACCTAATTTCGCCATGGGGTTGGCCACGCCCCCCTTTTTAATGGCGGAAGTTGACGATACTTAGGAAATATTAATTTATTATCACTATTTACATCAAAATAATTGATAACTTGTGTTTCAGAATGCATTTAAAGACATTTAAACTGGAATGTTTTAATTTGAGCTTTAACAACCCGGTAGAATCCATATTATAAATGATCAGAATTTACCGTGTGCAACACGTTGTCATTGGCAACCATTCACAGCCACTTGCATAACTGTATCGTAGTACTACCTCAGAGTTTCATTCATAAGAGTTTGCCGTGTGCAAAAACTATTAAACCATTGGTCAGGGAAAGCTTTAATTAATTATTCATGTGCCAAAGTTGAAAGTTTAAACTAAGTCTAAACAGTATTTTAGTGATAAGGCAGGGAATGCGTTGCCTTATATAAACTATATAGTCATTGCGCATGACGGGATTGGCGGAATGAGATCACAGAATGTGGAGATGCAGTCCATGTTAAAAAATGACAAACCAAGTCGTACTTTAAAAATTCATAACTTTAAAACTACAACAGCTAAAAATATGATTTTGGTGTTATAATTCTTTAAAAAATTACATCTTTTCAACTATGCCATTGGTTTATTTTTACAAAAAGTTTAAATTTTCTTATCAAAGTCCCTACACTATTGGCCACTATTAGCGGTGCTGACTCTAGCCTCTGGTATGTACGGAATATTAAACATTAAACAAGCTCAACGCTCGAAACAATCGATTAATGTATCGTGATCGTGTGGAATTCGGGAAAGAGAATTACTTTTATTTCAGATTATGATCCGGTGAGTCACAAAATCTGGCAAATTCCGAAATCCGGTATATTCCGGAATCCGGTTGTTCCGGATACATGTAAATCCGGCAGAACCGGATTTCACCGGATAGTGCAAAATCCGGCGGATCCGGATTCCGGCACACCCCTACTGTAGGATGTTATAAACTATAATTATCATTAGGTAGATATTTTAAAAATAATACAATTTTGTTAACATTCACAATTCTTAGTTTTATAGTTAATGAAAATTCACAATTTTTTTATCTCAAATGCATTAAAATAGATAGCCAGTGTAAAAATGTATGAGTGTGTTTGTATGACAATGTCATGATTAATTTGTGATACAGATTAGAGAAGAGAACACATTCTTCAATGAGTGACGCTCAAAGTGAAAGAGTTTACCATCAGGGTCCCATTTGGATAGCTCTGCTCAGGACCATAAGAGTTACTCATGATGTTTTATCATTGCAGCTTTTTTTTGCTACATTTCAACACTATAAGATAAGGTAAGATAAGATTCTTTTCTTTATCCAAATAATGTGTTTTGATTACATTGTATAATTCATTTTTAGCACAAATCCAGCAAATATTCTTTCTAAGACAAAATTTTTTAACCAGAGCAATTTAAACACATCTAATGTGTGTCTCAAGTGCAATAATCAGGCATCATATACAACAGAATTTAACTCCTTTAGTGACAATATTAACTTTAATTAAGAGCGATTGTTTGATTTTGTTAAAGCCAGAGGAGCACTCTGTTAAATTCTAACAGACTAGGGAACAAATAGGTGCATATTTTTCAGTGTTAACTTTGAGGGAAAGAATTCACCCTGATTGAGCTCATCTTAAGTATCAGTCGTGTCATGTTTAAAACAGAATGTTTACTTAATGAACTTGAATAATAAGTTTATACTAGAGGTGTGATTAGAATAAAAATATAGATTGGAAGTATAGCTAGAATATTAAATTTAGACAAGAAATATGGTTAAAATATTAAGTTTAGATTAGAAGTGTAAATTATATTTAAAATTGTATTTCTCCAGATGAGTCTCCTCTCAAATTTGGTTGGTTGAATGTATTAATGAAAGCCATGGAGATGACCAAACTGGACTTTAATTTCAAATGAAGATGTCAGAACTAGACATTGAAAACCTCACATGCAGATGACCAAGCTGGAAATTGAAAACTTCATATGAAGATGTCAAAACTGGACTTAAAACTTTACCATGACAAGGATGACCTATTGAAGTAGGTTTTTTAAAAATTTTGCCTTCAATCAAACAAAAAAAACTAACAAAACTACAGCTATAATACTAAGTTTTACAGTATTTTAAAGATTAATTCATATGAACACTATGATTATTGGTATTATTACATATGTGAAGACATTACCATCAGAAATACAGAGGATACCATCTCACTATTACAGTAAAGCCTCCATTTTACAACCTTTAAATTGCAATTAAAAGGAGGGCGTTAATTGGAGGGGGCTTAACAAGAGGTAGGACATTTTTGAAAAATGACATATAGAAAATTAAGTAAACAAGTAAAATAATACACACACCATTAAGTATAGGCACCATCTTACGTTCAGAAATATAGATTAAACTCTGTCTCACAACCAATATAAACTCATATTGTCTCACAACCAATCTCATATTTTCTCACAACCAATACAGTCATTATCTTCCTGTTCCTCATTAATTCCAAAATAAAAATCAATGCTGGTTTGGTAGTTGTTTAAAAACGTGTGTAAGTGCTGATTACATGCTTAGAGTTATAACTATTTATGAATAAGATAAGCGCATTAATATTGTTGTAATTATTTTTAATCAATCATTGAATAGTTTTTTTTATTGAAAGAAATCTGTTATTTCTGTTTGTTTGCATGATCCCCCCACCCGTGAATGTTCTTTTAGTATGTCTCTTTGAACACCAGACATGGTGACAGCAATGTTTGAAAGATCCCTGCTCAGGCCATAACTGGCCATCGCCTTGGAATATTTCAAAAGACAAATTTACGGTACAAGAGTTATTTCCCCTTTACTACTTCCTAACTGCTTTAGTGCACTGTCTGCTGTTAAAAGTTGTAAACGAAACTGTTTTCTTCAAGTGTACAAATATAGCATTGCTTTGGAAACTGACTTTTTCAACTGCTAGGTTGTAAAAATGAATTATTTGAAGGTTGCAAGTCACGTTTTAGAGGGAGTCGTTTAAGAGAGGTCGTTTATATATTGCAAAGCATTAGTGAATTTTTTTACTGTCGTATGTTGGAGGAAGTAGTTTAAGAGAGGGTTGCAAAAAGGAGGTTTTACTGTATTGGAAAGACTTTACCATCACCTAGACAGCCCTAAAAAAATATGCTAGGGTGCTTTTCTTTGACTTCTCATCAGCATTTAACACTATCCAACCACACCTTATGATTAAAAAGCTTTTCATTAGGTTTAAATTCAAATTTTCAAGCGAGGATACTGAACTTTTTAACAATTTGCCCACAATATTTCAAGTTGAATGACCAAATATCATTAACTAGAGAAATATGTACCGGGGTGCCACAAGGTTGCATTCTCTCCCCTGTCCTGTATACAATATATACCAATAATACCCAGAGACCAAGCAAGAACGTTCCAATAATTAAATTTGCTGATGATACTATCATTGCTTAATGTCTGAAGGCGAAAGCATATACCACAACTTACTAGCTTTATCAGTTGGTGCAATGAAAATTTTCTTCAGTTAAGTGTCTCAAAACTGAAAGAAATGGTTGTCGATTTCCAAAGGGGGAATCACCCAATTACAGATCTCACAATAAATAATCACAGTATTGAGGAAGTAGACACAAGAGTATCTAGGTATCACCATTAATAATAAGCTAACAGGGCATGACTTGGACCCTAACAAAAACAGCAGAAAACCTATTAAACACATGGGAAAGAAAATTTCTCCGGGAAATATATGACAAAGGATGAATATGGACGTACCAACCAGAAATTGTACAGTCTATATCAGGATCCCACGCTAGTAGCAGGAATAAAAAGGGCAGGCTACGCTGGGCAGGACACTTAAAGAGAATGCCAAATGACAGAAGAAGGAAGCGGGTACATCACCAAACCCCAGAGGAAAACGGCTCAAAGGCAGACCTAGGCTTAGATGGATGGATGATGTGGAAAAAGATCTACAGCAGCTGGTAATCCAAGCATGGAAAAGAAAAGCATTAGTTAGGTCTGAGTGGAAGGAAGTAGTGAGGCAGGCCAAAGCCCTACATGGGCCATAGTGCCACAAGGATGGATGGATGACATGGCATGAACACAGCCAAATTTTTTATTAAAAAATCAACCAAAGACTTTTCTATCTTTAAAAAATGTACTATTTCGGTGTAAACAAACAAGTTATTAACTTATTATACAATGCAACAATTGGAAGCCTTCTAAACTTCCCATTACACTGCAGCTCTATCAGCTCCATCTACAAATTTGCAGGTGCAGTTTCCACATCTATGACATAGGTTGACTTGGTTCAACATTGCTTGGCAACAAGAAAAGGGAGACAAGTTGAATGTGTGTCTCCCTTAAGCACAGCTTCACTTGAAATACCTTCACTGCATCAGGCATATCAGTGATCAAGTGGTCCCGTGGCTGGAGCTGCAGGTTCAAGTCGCTTTTTATTTTTAACCCAAAAAACTGTGGAGTCTTTCCCAAGGCTGTCCATGAATTGAGAGATTTCATCAATCAGCTGGAAAAATCTACTAAGAACTTTTATCAGACTTAGCCACCTCACCTCTGTATGATAAGGCATGTCGCCGAACTCTTTGAGTCTATTTCCAGCAAAAAAAATATTGAAATTGCCTGTGATTTAAACCTTTGGCTCTGATAAAGTTGACGGTTTGTGTAACAGTATTCATTACACCTTCCATGTTGAGGACTTTACCACACAGCGAGCCTTGGTGTATGATGCAGTGATATGCTAATCAATCCACCAGTAAATTTATCCTGCATTTTTAACCGCATCCTTCCAACTAACTAGTCCCCTTTTTTCGCTGTTCATCGCCAGTGCTCCATCTGTTGTAAGTCCAGCTAGTTTGTCCCAAGGCAGGTTCATGTCGGTTAAACTTTGACATACATTGTCAAACATTTCTTTTCCTGTCATTTCTCATGCATGGATTCCATGTGCAATATTTCTTCTGTAACATTGAAACTGGAGACCACTCCACAGATGAAGATAGCGAGCTGTGCAGTGTCAGTCAGCTGTGCAGTGTCAGTCAGCTGTGCAGTGTCAGTCGTGTCATTACTTTCATCGACAGCAAGTGAGAATGCAACAAAGTGTTTGTCTTTTTCGATCAGCTAGTGTTTTCACATCAGTGGCCATCTCACAAGCCCGATCAGCAACGGTATTTCTGCTAAGGCTTACATTTGCAAACATCTGCTTTTTGTCTGAACACAAGACGTCACACACTTTCATCATGCAGCACTTCACAAGCTCCTCCTGTAAATGGTTGGCCTGATTTTGCAAGCTCCTTCACCTCAATAAAACTTGCTTTCACAGCAGCTTCAGTATGTGATTTTGCTTTGGTGAAAAACATTCATCTTCAATTCTTCTACCTTCTGTTGCTTCTACTCTGCATTCAGGAATTTTAACTTGTCTTGATGTTTAGTCTCAGATTATATTCCTTGATCACAGCCACATTATCTCCACAAAGTAGGTACAGATTGATAACACGTTAGCCATAGCAGGAAAGTGTGATGTAATATCCAGGCTCTACACCACTTTCATTTCTTATGCGCCTATCCAAAATGAGCAACTGAATGTTGCTAGGTTACTGTAACGACAAACATCCACTCACTACACAACTTTTATTGTCGCTTATTTTGATAGAAAAAGCGAGAACGCTCTCAGGTAGCCTATCCTTGGACAAGGCAGATTATTAGGGAATATGAATTGCACTTTATATCGCAGGGCCATTAAAAATATTTGAGCCTAAAATTCTCTCTCATGAGCCGGTCAAGACCTCTCAGGCCTGATATAATTGTACGCTGGGCCTAATGTGGCCCAGGGGCCTTAAGTTTGACATAAGAGTACTTTTTTTCTTAAATTTTACTAATGCTTCTTTTGTTATAGTGGGGTTTTTTTCAGATGCATAACTTTGATGTAGACATTGCAGTCTTTGTTACATGTAACAATAACCAACACATATTTTCATCTTCTATGAGTCTTGCAGCTAAAGTGAAGTAGATGAAGTAAATGAATATAAATATTATTGTAAAGGGATAGTAAATAATATTATTTTAATATTTTGTTTTTTCACTTCCAGGTTAATGCATTCTACACAAGTGACTTGACGGTGAAAACCAAGACAATTCAGTAAATCTATATCATAGATTCTTGGCTGATTGTGCACCATATCATCTTGGCTGACAGCTGATTGTGCACCATATCATCTTGGCTGACAGCTGAATGTACACCACACCATATTGGCTGACACCATAATGTACACCACACCATCTTGACTGACAGCTGAATGTACACCACGCCATCTTGGCTGACACCTGAACATACACCACATCATTTTGGCTGACATCTGAATGTACACCACACCATCTTGACTCTCATCTGAGTGTACAACACACCATCTTGGCTGACACCTTAATGTCTCAACCTTCCACAAAAACTAATAATATAGACTTTTTAATTACCCTAACCTGTCTTGGCATGAAGACTGAATGATAAAATGTATTACTTTGACCAGTTGGTTCAAATAGACTGATGAGCTGAATGAATTACCCTACTGCTCAGTTCACACGATCAAATTCTCATCAAATTTTCGTTCATACATTTGATACAATTTTTGTATGAAGCCTTGTCATAACTTTCAAATCACTATTTGATCAAATTTTTATGGCATGCAAATTTCTTAAAATCTGTATGATTATGCAACCTCCATATCGCATGAACAAACACTAAGAAGAATTTCATCAATCTAGGTCACTAAGTCGTGTTTACATTGACTCAGCTAAGTTATCAAAACAACAGCAGCCTCCAAGTAATAATAATGTACTTAATTTAGAAAAAGATGTAATAGAAAAATTAGACAATAAATCGGCGAAGGGCATGATGTAATTGAAAGGTATTTATAAATAGGCTTATTACTTGTACAGCATATATACTATAACCCTGTAACTGTAACACTAATGACTACTTAGTACTTCCAATTGGATCAGCTCGAGATCTAGGCAAAGAAAATATTGCTCCGTAACCCTGATTACAAATAAAAATTAGAAATTTAATTCTCCTTACACCCCCTCCCCCAATTTTTGTTTTCAGTGCTATTATAGCAAATGGATGCCCCCTTGATTCAACTTTTTAAATTACTTAACTTAGGCGCAGTATAGTTTAGTTATTATATTATTGTTCTGTGGCGACCCTTTAGGTCTACTTTTTGATAATTTCCACAGAAAACGTAAAATCTTATTATATTATTGTTTGAGTCATGCTATAGACATTTTTTGGGGGGTAGAATGTAGAAAAACTTGACTTTAGATATAATAAATATTTAAATAAGGACCTTCAAATGAGATAGAATCATAGTAAAAAGCTTACATGTCTCAAAAATACTGTTACATTGTACAAGTATAGTAAAGCTCTCCTGAACATTCATAAATAAAAGTTCATTAATAAAAAAAATAATCAATATAATTTTAAAATTGATTTAATGGGAATTTTAGGTGCTATTTGACAAGTTATGAGATACGGGTAGTTAAAAAAAGAGAATTAGCAGTACTCCTCTTCTCAGTCTGATCAACTGCCATTGGAAAATAGGCCATTAACTATTTCTTTCCATTTCTTCCATTCTCTAGATATTTTCTCCAGCTCTTGACAATTTTTATAACCCGGTATATTTTTGTTGACATCCCTTTACCAAGTTTAGGGAAATCATTCCTGATTTATGTATTAAAATGAACAGAACGCTCATTTGTAGTACACTGCATTAGATTTTAAAAATTATATTGAGTACAATTATGTATACTTTTTATATACTGGTACTCTAATTTAAACTGTAAAAGATAATATTTTAGGGAGTGGTAATCTCCTTTTAAAAATAACTTCCAGATAAAACACCTGATTTAAAAGATACAAATACAAGTTCAATCACAGATTTCACAAGAACTCAGAAACAAATTGGTATAAATTTTATTAAAAAATAAGCAGTGCTGAATGAAGTTATCAATAAGCACTACCATTAGTTGCAGTATTTGCATATTTGAAAATAGGATGTCACAATCATCTTTGACAATAGAAATCTTGTCATTTCATCATCTCTCAAGTTAGTTGATTGTAAATGTGTCGCTAGTGTTTAATAAAAAATATATAAAATACATACATTATAAAGTTATGATCACACTCATTTTAAAGTATAAACATGTATTTTTTAAATTATAAAGTAACTGACCTTACTTAGTAAGGTATAAACTAACTTGAAATTTTAAAAATAATTAAACAATCATAGGGTATAAATATCTGTTACCGGTACAAAAATATCATATCAGTTTATAAATGTAAAAAATAAAAGCTATTTTTAATATTTTCTTGATAAATTATTTACACAAAAATAAAACATGCTTTAAAATCAAATTTACAACAAAAATTTAAAAAATTGAAGTAATAAATTACAGGATATCCCAGAAGAATTCTCTTTTGAAGTATAAAAGTCATATACTTCTATTAAAATGTATATTAAAAAGTATTTTAAATTATTAAAAAAATATAAACTAATTTAGAGAAAAGTAACAGGTGCACAAATGCAATTATATTAGCTTAAGAATTTGGTGTTAATTTACTGAACACCGGTAACATCAAGTCTGAAATAGATATACTCATCCCCGCTCAATTTTGCGAAATACGGTCAAAGGGAAGCAACCATTAAAATAAACAGATGTTTTAAAGACGACAGCGATAACTTCCCATTAATTATATGGTAATTCTTTTTCTCCGCTTCAAGAAAATTAACTCTTGTGACCTTGGTCAAAGATCGTATTAACTTGGTTACTGTTCCTAATTCTTTATGAAAGTATGGGAACTAACTGCTGTCACCTTGATGGACAAAATAATTTTTTGAGTTGCCTCTAATTGAGTACTCTTTTATAACAAAAGTTTTTATTTTATAAACACCCAAAAGACGTTTTGGCATTCGTCCTTTCAATTAGCCCAAACATTAGTTGGTTGTTCTGAACTGTTGTGTGTATGAGTTGGGGGTACTGTGTGAAGTCAAATTATGTATTATCGTGTAGGCATAGGTATAATTTAATTCACTAAATTTAGTTTTTTAAAGTGGCTATTCGTACCCAGGTACCAGAAGTGAGAGGTTTGGATTAAAAAATTATTTAAAATGTTATTGTTGGGTTTGTAAGACAAAAGGAGGTATTGAAAAGAATGGACTATATGTTTATAAACTTAATTCTTCAGTTTAACTGCAATAAACTACCACTAAAAATGATGTCCTAATAGCACTGAGTCAAAATGGACCCAGACACGCAGTGTCGCCATTCGCACCCAGGTACCATTAGATTCTTAGCTATTGGCATTGGGATGTCATTTGTGGTACTTTATTTTAGTTAAACTGATGAAGTAAGCTTACAATCATGTCCCAATCTCTCACTTCTGGTACCCGGGTACGAATAGTCGCAGCCTTTAAAGAATGTCAATGTAAATATATATCTATTCAAATCCTTTCTATCGCAACTGGGTGTAATACACCCGTAAACAGACTGTGATTGCTGGTATCTCGAGTCTCCTTTTTAATAACCTTTCTCATACTCGCCCTCATCTACGAGGTAGTTGGAATTAGCACCTTGGCCTTGGTGGTTGCAATTATATAAAGTATATAATATAAAGCATGTGAAAGTGACTAATTTTTGGGGGCGCATCTTTTTTTGTACAGTCCCAAGCATAATTTAATAGAAGGAAAAAACGTCTAAACTGGCTCATGAACATTATTGTTTGGTTGTTATTTATTGATTATTTGAGTCTGTGTAATCGATAAAATTAATTTTTAATTTTTGACAGTAAATAAATACAGTGGAACCTCTCATAACGAGCATAATTTCCCAGGATCTTACTCGTTTAGCGAAACACTCGTTAAACGAAACAATTTTTCCCATACAAACCAATGAAAAATACGATAATGCGTTCCATGCTGAAAAAATACTAATTTTTCAAAAAATGTTATTAACATTTTTTCAAATAAAATTACTTATGAATTGTTAAGGAGTGTAACAACTTGGAATACAATTTAGAAAATTTTATCGGGCGAAAATAAGTTTCGCCTTCTCACAAATAATGTTTTCGTTAATAGTGTCGCCTTGTAATCGCTTCTCGTTTATCCATATTAGAAGCAACCTCTCAACATTATCAAGAATACGTAACCGTTTCGAAGACATTCTTGACACCCCCTTTGAAGCATCCATCTCCTTAATTTTGTTTTTTTTCTTGAAAATAGTGCAGATCTTTGATGTTGACCGATTGTATGTGCACGCTAGATTAGCCACGCTCACACCTTGTTCTCGCTTTTCAATGATTTTACGTTTCATTTCAACAGTTATTTTTACTCTCTTACGATTGTCTTCTTGTGGTTTTTTCTTCGAAGACATTTTAGCACAGGTTATTACACTTTGCACATAAAAAATTTCGAATACGGTACTGTCTGAATACAAAATTTGTAAAAACTGGTGATCACAGACGAAAACACAATACGCTAACAGACCGAGTGCTAAACACAGACTAATGCATTGGCGCGGAAGTCCCGGCTCACAAATGAATGTCGGGAAAAGGGGACTTCCCCCTTTTGCGTAACTCGTTATGTGAAATGTCGCTCGTTAAGGGAGCAAATTCTTAACGTTTTTTTTTTGCTTGTTATGCGAATGACTTGTTATGAGAGGTGCTCGTTATGAGAGGTTCCATTGTATTCTGAATCCATTTGGGTACTGGTACTAACAATAATAACATTAACATGTATTCAACATAACATACTATTTCAAAGCAGAACAGACACATGTACACATGGAAAATAGGGGCTTTGCACCTCAGCTTGCACAGTTTATACATAAAAGAACAGAATGGTCTTTGCAAATATAAATGTCTTAATAAACTTGCTGAGTTGAAGTGGTTTGGGCAGCTGTTTGAAGTGTTTGTAAAGATTTCAAAACACTGGGGATGTTTTGTGTGCAATGTCAATATTGGCTGTCTGTAATTGGCTGCATTGGATGACAAGTCAACAATGTTGAAAAGCACAACCAAAGGCCATCTTTTACTTTTTTGTATTCACAGAGAACACCTTCGCCATTTGGTCCATGGCATATATGCCTCCTTTGATTTTGTTGTTATCTCTGGTTTCTTGCATTCAGTTTCGCTTTCTATACCTGGACGATTGTGTATTGTGTTCAGGAGCAATACAATTTTCTGCTTTGAGCTCTGGTTTTTTACAAGGTTGTTTCCTGTCTGAACAAAAACACTGATTTTTTTGAGGAGCAGACATTATTATTGGGTAGGAACATCTTGCTCCGTTTCACTGTTTCAACTATAGGGTGAGTCTGTTCTCTGCCATTGGTTTTGCAAGTTGTAGGGGAATGAAATAATAGACAGTTCTGAAATTTTGGCTACTTCCAATGAAGTTCCTTGTGAGAGAAATCACAATCTCTGGGGATATTCCAATATTTCTCTTTGCTGGCAGGGCACTTACATTTTATTTGAATTTGAAGAGATATGGGCAGTTCTTCAGAGGATAGTTCGAAGACGATTCACAGGGTAAGAAGAGTTTTATTCCATATTTTTCGGGCTTGCTTGGCATATATCATACATAAATAAATCTGCACCGACCTCTGAGACCAACCAGTTGTCCACCTACTGTGATGTTCTCTCTAGGAACATAATACCTGGCCAAATTACTCAGGAATGCTTCTCATACATCTCTTATGGGTTCGAAGATGTCAAGGGCCAGAATGGATTGATCAACCATCCTTGTTATCAAAGCAAATTATGAATCAGAAGTTTGCTGAATGTATTCATTGAAAATGCTGCCCTAAAAAGAGGATTTCCATCAACATGGCTAAATAAAAATTCCACTGAAATGCTGTTCAGATAAAGAGCGCCAGTGTGTAGTAGGCTTTTTCTCACCTGCCCTGTTGGTGCAGTCAGCTATTGTTTGTGTCATTTTATCATTAATATTCTGAAAAATTGCTTCAGTGGGAGATAATACGCAATCTATGAAGGGAGTTTGGTTTCAGGTCAATTAAATCATGCCACATATTAAAAAAGAAAAATAACATAAAGAGAGCCATTTACTGTGTAATAAGACTATGGGGGTAACCCATCCAGTTGCCAGGAATTACCAGAAATACTTTTTCCCATTATTATAAGTGTACGGTTGTGCTATACCCAGCCACTAGGGACAGGGTATACTAACTATATGTTATTTGGGAAAGTGTTAAATGATATTTCACCATTTCAGTTTATCTTAAATGCAATTTTTGTTTAGTTTGATTAGCGTTAGAAAATTTTGAGGAGAAATAATACCAATTACCAAACCACTGGTAATAGTAATTATTAAATTATCATAAGTAACTAGTACAAGACAAAAATTAGTAGACTCAAAATATGGAGGAAAAAGACTAACTACTTGTAGTACTAACAACTAATTAAATTTTTTAAAGTAGTTATTTACTGATACTGTAGTCTATTCTAACTTATTAACATTAAGTTCATTGTAGTTATTAGGAAATGACATTAAATGAATAATTACTTGATACATTGCCACTCAAAAAAGCTGGTCTGCATGACTGGGTTGAATAGATTCTTGACTTAATACTAAAGTGATAACAACAATTACTGTCGAAAAATAGTAGGCCTAGAGATTACAATCTTAATTTTATGAGAATATTAAATTAAATTTGTTGTTCAGTACTTCACTTAAAAAATTTCAAGGGCAGTTGAAAGGATTTTCTTTTAACAGTCTTACTAACATATAAAATTTGTAACACTAATGTCACCGAAGAATTAAAAAGTTATAGACAATTATAAATAATGAAATAAATCATTAAAAATATGTCATAAATTGCTAAAGTTTTTAAATCAAACATAAATATTCAGGCTATACAAAAATAGGGAAATAAGTTAAGTGAGTCTCCTTGCTTAGGCCTCGTCTAATCTGAAATTCCTTTGAATATTCTCCCTGAACCTCGTAAGCAAACGCTTTTTCAGGTATTTTATGTATCTGTCTTATAAAGATATTCTCTTTTCTGGTTCTGGTTGTGTTCGTTGCTGCATCCATGTACTGGCTTCTGTGCAACTCTTTCTAAGAAGAAGATGGGAAAATGCAAGACACTGAACTTATTAGTTTTAGAAACATTGACCATTTTTGTGAGGGAGAAATAATTTCATAGGACTAGCTTTATACCTTGCCATCTCAAAAAATCTGACTTGATTTACATAAGATAAACAAAACTTAGGAATTAGTATAAAATTATAATTCATAAAAATATATGGAAATATAGGTCAAAATGCCTTCTTCATTAACATCAGAATGTAAATATTTAATCTAAGGAAATGAGCTAAACCAAGTATGCGAAAATGTGAATAAAAGGATGCAACAAAAAACAAAACGTGTTGACAAGAATACTCCTTCAGTAAAGAAAGTACAATAAATAAAATATATAATAAAAATAGACATTTAGCTTCAAGGTGGTCTCCTGGAGGACAGCAAGCAGACTGTAAAATAAATCCTTTATCATTAATTTTTGAAGTTTTTTGTTTTGTTTAGTAAGCCCTGGAATCTATAAAACAAAGCTTCAAAATTTGGTTGCCCAAGAGATTATTGAGGTCATGGGCTTACGTCTAGTTAGCCTATAAGCTGACCCTTTCAAAAATACAGAATACACAATATAAAACTAGACAAGCAAGTTTATAATTTCTCTATTTACAGATTGTTTCTGTCAACACATTGGATGATTTCCTTGTTTCTATCAACACACTGGATGATTTCCGTTTCTATAAACACTTTGGATGATTTCCCTGTTTCTATCAACACATTGGATGATTTCCTCCAAGAAGTGATCTGATAGAAAACAATTTCTCTTGATTTCATGGTTCATTGACCCAGGTAGTGAATATCTATTAAGTAAATGTATTTCCAGTTTTTAGTTAGTTTTATTTTACATGAGATTTAGTAAGTTTTTTTTTATTGCTCCCAAATGATACTCAGTTTGAAAGAGTGAGAAATAAAGACAAAAATATGCCATAATATATTGGAAACTTAAAAAATATAGATAGTAAAATATTTTTGATATTATTCTCAATTTTAATTTTGGTAATCAGAAATGAGATGCATCCACAATTGGGTACAACTGAGATACTACATCCATAATTGGGTACAACTGAGGTACTACAACCATGATTTGGTACCATACAACTGAGACTGAGATGCATTCATGATGGTGTACCACTAAGTGTGACTAAGATGATACATCCATAATTGGCTACCACTGAGATACTACATCCATGATTGGGGTACAATTGATATACATCCATGACTGGCTACCACTGAGATACTAAATCCATGATTGGGGTAAAAATGATAAACATCCATGATTGGGGTAAAATTGATACATCCATGATTGGGGTACAATTGATACATCCATGATTGGGATACAATTGATATACATCCATGACTGGCTACCACTGAGATAGTACATCCATGATTTGGTACAGCTGATCCATGATTTGGTACAGCTGAGATTCAACTGATTGGGTAACACTGAGATACTTCATCCATGATTTGGTTCCGTACAACTGTGATACATCCATGATTATGTAACACTGAGATAATACATCCATGTTGGCTACAACAGAGATACATCCATGATTTGGTATACCGGTAACAGATATACATCGATGATTGGATACAACTGAGATACATCCATGATTGGGTACAACTGAGATACATCCATGATTGGGTACAACTGAGATACATCCATGATTGGATACAACTGAGATACATCCATGATTGAATACAACTGAGATACATCCATGATTGGGTACAACTGAGATACATCCATGATTGGGTACCACAAAGATTTCTTTTCTCTGTAACACTAAAAGAGACACTCCTGAATAGGTAAGTCCTTATCTTTAATTAAGTTAAGACTCCTTGACTTCCAAAATTTCAACATTGGACAACAGATAGTGTTTCCTTCCTGAACATTTGACCACCAGCAGTGCCAACAACATGAACATTTGACCACCAGCGGTGCCAACAACATGAACATTTGACCACCAGCGGTGCCAACAACATGAACATTTGACCACCAGCGGTGCCAACAACATGAACATTTGACCACCAGCAGTGCCAACAACTTGAACCATTATTTTTATTGTTGATAGTTATTGTATGGATGGTTTTACTTAACTGAATAAAGTGCCAACCCCTTCAAGATGTTAAATAAATGTGTGTATGAACTTGTGAACCAATATCTAAATTTTTTCATGATTTTTTAAAGATTTTATTGAAAATTATAATTGTTTTCTTAAATGTTATAATTTGAATCTCACTTTTCATGTATTTGAAATTTGATTTTGTAGCAGACCTGTTTACTCTTACTATTATGGCATACTATGTACGATTTTGAGGTGTAAACATTATATAGACTGTATGTTTATTTTTTTTACTATAAATATAAGGTATTTAACAATTTTGTGATGATAATTGTGCGATTTTAAGAGTTTGAGGGTAAACAGGTCTGTTGTAGGCATAAGACTTTGTAGATCTATGTTGTCTAGTATTAGTAAAGGATGTATACAGTGTTGGTCATCAAATGTACCCGGTGTTAGATGGTGTAGTTTTAAAGGTACATTTACACTGCAGATTTGTTACATGGATTCTCAACTTTCTGTGACTACAAGCTGCTCACTATATACTATATCAGATGCTGACTGGCATATTTCATTTCACTGGTCCAGTACAGTTTCTGCTGGCAAGTTACATAAACAGTCCCATCATATTTTGTTCAGTGCTCAACAAATCTTGTTTAAAAGGCAAGAATCCTAGTAACTATTCGGTAGTGTGAATGTACTTTAAGACTTTGAACATATGCCATTGTAAATATGTTGTCTAGAATCAGTTAAGGATGTGTGATATTGTATATTGCTGGTCATCAAATGATGAGACTCCAAAATACGGTTTAATTATTTGGTGACAAGCAATAAAATAATAACAGGGGCAATGCAGAATTATGATGTCAAAGTCCCCCATGTGATAAACATAAAAATGTCTTTTGTACAAAAACTAAACACCATCCATGTGAATTCATTGTAAATATTTTTTTGTAAGATCTTAAGATGATGGTGGTGGTTTTAGACAAATAGCAAATGTTAACAAATAATGGATTGATTTGCATTTTACAGGAAAAGTATGAAAACCAGGCATTCTATATAGATTGACTGTTGAGATATCCAGCAGTAGTCTATAGCTTTAGTGCCTTGACTGTTTATAAACAAATAAACATTTAAATTGAAGTAGATCTTTTAGAATGCCTGGATTTCACACTTTTTCCTGTAAAATGCAAATCAATCCATGTGTAATTGGAGGGCTTGGTGGAATAAGGTGCCTACATTTTTTAGGTAGCTTGGATTTCACCAAGTCCTCATCAATTTTAACATGTTTCTTTTGTAAAGATGACCCACTGTATATCACCAGGAGTATTCATGTTTTCATCTCTTTGGAGATGGTCTCGCGGGGAGAATTTTTGTTTTTTTTCTCCCCTTAAAATAAAGAGCATTCATGTTTTCATTTTCTTTTCAATTAAATAAATTTTTTAAAACTTCAAATGTTTTTCTTTCTTTTATTATAAATAATAAATATCTTCTTTTTCTCTCACATACAATTAGTTAAGCACCCTCTATTTATTGAAGATATCTTCTCTTTGCCTCACATTCACATACAATATATGCACCATCTATTTATTATAGCAATATGATATATTGACTTTTCTTCATACTCTTTGCCTTGAATTGTTCGGCGCAAACTGAAGAAGATTTCAGTCTTCCCTCATAGTTTTCTCCTTGAACGCCATCTGAAAATAAAAGAACTATTTATTAACTAACATTTGTTATCGGTAAAATAACCTCTTCTTATCTATGCCCATCTTTCCCAAATGGATAAATCATTAATTGCTACCATACTTAAAGCTAAAAGAACGAATTGGTTTAAATCTATGATAAGCGGAGAGACTGCAATCAGGTTAGTACAAAATAAAATGAGTAAAACGGAGTAGGGTTTATTTTTTCACGTTTAACCCTACTCCGTTTTACTCATTTTATTTTCTACTAACCTGATTGCTGTCTCTCCCTTTATTCGCTGTTTTGTTGCGTTTATTTTTTCAGGTTTAACCCTACTCTGTTTTACTCATTTTATTTTAAATCTATGATAGGCGTTTTCAATTATTTTACGTAAATCAAGTTAATTATAATACGATACAAATAAATTCAAGCATATCAATCAATTTATCGTTACATCTCTTGTTTTTTGTTAGGTCGTTAAATACAGCAAAATTAAAAGAAATATTTTGATTGAGCTCTAGTTACATAATTTAGAATAATTAAATGAGATCTTCATTTAAATTGGCAAATCACAAGCTTTTAAATTTCCTTCTGTAACTTTATTGATAATATCCCTCACCAATGACAGTTTATGGGTTCAACTGAACTTCACTTCCTTGGTCAACAGCTTGTAATATGCTAAACTCATTTCTAATACCGGTACTACTTTCAAAGTCTGATACATATCTACAATCATAGGATCACCAATGATCCCTTTGCATAAAAAAAGATGGTAATTCAATCAGATAATTTTATCAGTCATGCACAGCTTTTTAACTCTCCTAAAATAACCAAAGATAGAATATAAATACATTTGGATTACTTCATTAACATGAGCAGTAGTAATATCAGGTCAACTTTGGCTTTCTTGGGAACTTTTCCATGAGTTTAATAGGTTTAGTGTCAGTTTTGTTAGGGCCCAAGTTTCACTTGCTTATATCTTTTTACTTTTCAAAATTTTCTCACTACTGAAGTATGCCCTATTTCCTGCCGATATTCTTTATTTTATTTCTGTTAGTAATTCATTTCTTTCATTTAATAAAGATCCTAAGTATTTTAATGACTTCCAACCCTGCTTATCTAGTGATTTTATGCTCGAAGCATTATCATCGCGAGGATGAACTTGGATGCTTTAATTTTATTTGAGTTCATTCTTAAACTAGAAATTCGATAGCTAATCCATTTTATAAAGTCTTCTAATTCAATATAGGCTTATGATATCTCTTTCCTACTTTTCCCTTACAGTGCTGACAAAGTCATCAGCATATGCAAGATACTTAAAGGGTTGATTATAGAGAGCGGGTCTTGGGTTTTCCTCAGATGTCAATATGTATGCTTCTTATAACTCAATGCTTCTCAACCCATTTGGGAGTCCATTGACTCTTTCCCAAGGGTTACCCAAGACTACACACATACTCTACAGTTTTGTGGTGGGGTGTCACCAGAGCGTTAGGAAAGTTGAGAAACCACTTTTATAACTCTATCCAATTTTAGATTAAATAGCATGTATGACAGTGAGTCTCCTTGCTTAGGCCTCGTCTAATCTTAAATTCCTTTGAATATTCTCCCTGAACCTCGTAAGCAAACGCTTTTTCAGTTATTTTCTTTTCTGGTTCTGGTTGTGTTCGTTGCTGCATCCATGTACTGGCATCTGTGCAACGGTTGGGGGTATGATATTGCTATTCTAATAGCTCCTAGCTGATGCCAGGGCAGCCTTGAAGCTTTCGACCCATGTCGACTTCACAGTGGCATTGTCCAGGTGGTTCCATGCTATTATTGTGCGTGGGAAGAAAGATTGTTTATACTGCACTGTTGTGCACTGAGGCACTTAGAACCATTTGCTAATGTTTCGGATGGGATTGTCAGTGGTGAAGTCAGTGTTTTTTGAGCGTTTTGCTCTGATCAGTCTACCCGGCTTCTGTGGCGTGAGGTACGTGCCTGCTGGGATGACCCAAACCAATCCCATCACCACTTTATATAAGAGTATCAGGCGGAGTCCCTCTCGTCTGTCTTTAGGGGCCGGAGGGGATGTCAAATCTTTTTAAGAGGCCAGTGACAAAGCCAGAAGTGGTGGATTTTGTAGTCTCGAGCGATAAAACGCACCCCTGTACGTTGAATTCGCTCCATCTTGTCCACGTCTGGCTTAAGGTGTGGGCCCCAGATTATCGCACCATATTCTAGTAGTGGATGGACGATTGAGAGATATGCATTTCGTTTGCAGGAAGTTGGGCCGTGGCGCACATTTCTTCGGATGAAACCTAGGGTGCAGTTGGCTTTTTTTTTTTTATTTTGCTTATATGGGGTGACCATTTTAGGCTATTTGATGCTTGTTGGAGAATTGTCTCGTTTAGTGAGTACATACAGGTTGATGTTTTTTTTCTTGAGATGGTCATTGTGTAGCATTTGGTTTCATTAAATTTCATGCCCCAATTGTCCGCTCAATTCATAAGGCACTTCAAATCTGTTTGAAGGTGATTGTGGTCATCGTAGCCGTTTATCTCTCTGTAGACAAGACAGTCATCTGCAAACAGCCTCACTTGAGATTTTACTGTATCGGGGAGGTCGTTTATGTGACAGAGGAAGAGAAGGGGACCCAGCACTGTGCCTTGTGGAACTCCTGAGTCTACTGTAGCTTTCCCTGATCGGACGCAGTCTACCACTACTTACATGGTACCTTGTGTTAGGAATGTTGAGAGCCAGGAGTGAAGGTTGCCGGTAATGCCGTAGTGGTTATGTGGAACAGTGTCAAAGGCCTTTGAGAAGTCAAGAATAGCCATCTCAACCTGGTTTTGATGCTGTCATATGCCAAAAGAGTTGATGTACTGGGATATGTAGCCTTTTGGCAACTACTTTTGTCAGTATTTTGTATGTAAGATTTAATAGGGAAATTCCTTTGAAGTTTGCGCACTGAAATTTGGAAGCTTTCTTGTGTAGTGGGGTTATTAGTGCTGTTTGCCATTCTGTTGGAATTTTTTCTCTTCTTGACAAATTTTAGTTATAAGTTCTGCTGTGATGAGATCTTCTCCAGGGGCTTTGTGGTTTTTCATAGAATTGATTACCTCTGAAGTTTCTTCTAGAGCTGACTAGTTTATTAAAGGGTCTGGTCCTCCATTTGGTGGTTTGATAATCTTCATCTTGTCTATTGTCTGCACTTATGTCCTCAAAATTTCCATTCTGACTTGGTATCCATTCTTTTCATCTTTTATCTTTATGTACATTGCTCTGATGTTTCCCTCCCTTGATATGTCCTCTTTTTCTTCCTACACATTTTAATGGCTTTCCTCTGGCTTTGTTCCTTTCTTCAACAGTCTGTCTGCATTCATGATCAAATCAGCCTACTCTATTGTTTGATTGCTGCAATCCTCCTACTTTTACTGATTTTCTGATGTTTTCAAAACATTTTTTAAACCCGATCCCACTGTTCATTTATGTTGTTTTCCCTGTTTCCTCCTGTGATGCTTCTACTTGTTACATCATTTTTGGAAAGTTTTTGATATTTATTTTCTCTTTGATTTTGGCCATTGTGAATAATGCTTATTCTCTGCCTATATTTAACCTTTACAAGTAGATGGTCAGAGTCTGCTTCTGCTCCTTGACAGCTTCTTACATCTAGTATGCCTGATCCTTAAAATGATTGATTAAAACGTTGGTAATTTAATCTGGTCAGTTCCAAGTAACTTGGTGCTGCTAACTGACAACTCTTTTAATGAAGCAAAGTCTATGAGTCGGATCCCATTGTCATTGGATTCTTTATGCACACTTGACCTTGCCAATAGTTGGCATTGAAGTCGTCACTATTTTAATATCATGTCGTGGTGCCTCTTTGTAGATCTTTTCCAGTGTCTCATAAAAGGATTCTTTTCCCCAACCTTCCATATCTTTGATGGGAGCATGAACGTTAATAAATGTTAGATTAAGCATTTTTCCTCGCAAAGAGCACAATCTTTCATTCTCAGATCTACTGCAGTTGGGAATCCAAGCATGGAAATATAAAAGCATCAGTTCTGAGTGGAATGAAGTTTAGGGATTGCCAGAGTTACAGGGATGGATGGGACAAGACCATAAAAATAATGACTGTTACATCGTTAGATAATAATACTAGCAGGCTACGGTGACCATGGTGACTGTCATGAAATTTTTCAGATATAATTAAAAGGTTATCCTCTAAATCAGCGGGTCTCAACCTGTGGGTCCCGACCTCCTTGCGCGACCCTTTCATGGGGGTCGCCTAAGACCATTTGAAAACACACATTTTTGATGCCGATGGTCTTAGAAACCGATTGATTTGGTCCAGCTAAAAAACCACAAATGTCAGAAATTTTCATTATGATTGGAGACGAATTTGTTTCGAAGCTGAGTGCAATTTCCATATCTAACGACACTGTCCGTAGAAAAACAGATATGTCTGTTGATATTCTTGATCAGGTAATCCAGGAAATTAAATCTGCTCCACTTCCAATGTTTAGTATCCAGCTTGATGAATCTACAGACGTTGCAAACTGTGCACAGTTACTAGTTTATGTGAGGTATATTAATGATGGTGACTTAAGATGAGTTTCTTTTCTGCACAAGATGTATTTGACAGAGTTGGTTTATTTCTGAAAGATCATAATATCTCTTGGAATAGGTTTGGGTTGTTTGCAAAGATGGTGCTCCAGCTATGCTAGGATATCGATATGGATTCAACGTCTAATACTGAATGAGTCACAAAAAGTCATTGGGACTTACTGATTGATTAATCGGCAAATATAAGCTATGAAGACGCTGTCACAAGAGTTAAAAGAAGTAACGAAAAGTGTCACAAGTTCTGTCAATTTTGTAAAGGCAAGCACTTTAAACATTCGACTGTGCAACGAGTTGATGCGTCGAACAATGCTCTGCTTCAAGACAAAATTTCATTTCTTTGTAATCAGAAATTAATATTTCACAATATATTGTTTTTTTGTGATTAATGCTTAAATTATGTTCAATTTGTAACAATGAAAATTAATTCTGCATATCAGACATTTACATTATGATTCATAACAGTTATGAAGTAACAACAAAAATAATGTTATGCTTGTGGGTCGCCACAACATAAGGAACTTTATAAAGGGGTCACGGCATTAGAAAGGTTGAGAACCACTGCTCTAAATAATTATATTTTTTTTATAATGACTATGAAATTTGATTCATTTTTTAATTTGATAAATACGGGTAAAAATGACTATAGCTCGTTTCATTATATTTAATAAAATCTTAAATAATAATTACTATTGCTCATTTTATATTTACTATTTTTGTTTAAGCCCAAGTTTTCACTAAAGTAGTGCACTGAAATGTTGTGCTGGTAAAGGTGTTTTTTTCCAACTATTTTGCTCTATTAATTTTGAACATTTCCTATACATTTACTATTTGCTATACCCAGGTGGCCCAACTTATCACACTCATTCATTTCATAGTAATATTTCACATACCTTATTGTCCAAAGTTGCCATTTAATGTATTGATTTCTATGAGATGGAAGATCATTAGAACATGTCTTGTTGAGGTGTGGTTTCTCTCGACTATTCATCTTGTGATTGCTCTTGAACATTCATTCCTGTTGAAGAATGATTACAGATCACGATGAAGGAATGCTTAATAAATTTAGCATGTGTATTAGTATCAGAGGGGTAGCGAAGTGGGGGCAGGGGGGGGACAGATGTCCCGGGGCGCCAAAATGTGCTTTGATATTATTTTATTGATAAAAATAACGGGTTTGATAGTTGAAAAAAAGAAAATGGGGCGCTTTAAAATGAATCTTGTCCCCGGGTGCCAAACATCCTCGCTACGTCTCTGATTAGTATCATTTTGAACTCTTTTTACTCATCAAAATTTACTTCACATTTAACACACTAGCACAGTGGTTCTCAAACTTATTCAAATAAAGTTAAACTTTAAACTAAGGAGGGGTGTTAGTTTTGACCAATGATTATAATTATTGTTAAGATATTGTACAACCCCCACCACTTACAACAGTTCTTCACAACCATTTTTGCCCCACTCCCCATCTGAACACACAAAAAGGTTTCATATCACCACCTCCCATATTCCCTTATAGAAAAAGCATTAAAAAAATATGGGGTATTTCAAATTTGAGGCATGCTAACATCTCAGTAAAGTGTAGTGACCTTGGAAAAAGTGTCTCATCTAACATTAATTACATGCCCCTCCCCCATACATTTCCAAATCCTTTTCATAATAATAGTAAATAAGTTTTGTTTACATTTTTCATTTCTGCTCAACTAATAGTGTGATATCTACTTCTTAGCCCTATTATTAGCTTTCTTCATGGTAGTATAAAATTCTTAAATCGTTATAAAAAATAGAATGCATAATTTATTTGTTTTAACTTAAACTAATGTGTATTTATAAAATAAAATGATTGTTATTATTTTTCAGTTAGCGCAATGTCAAATGTAAACAACGCTGTATCCATGGCTATTATTTTGTAGACAATCAGCAGAGTTCCCTTTTCAATGAAAAGTTGAATTAAAAGTAATTGAGGCAGATTGTTTTCTATTTTGATGTCTTTTTATTTAGATTGTAAATTTGGTGTTTGAGCTAAATTAATTAAATTTAAATATATTTTGACAGCATCTATAATGGGCAGAATAGCAGATGTCCATGAGTATGATTATGATGACAATGACTGTGGGGCTCAAAGTGGATTTGTGCATTTAGACCAGACATAAAAAGCATACTGCTGGTGAATGTTTAAACAAGAGAGATATAAGGAGATATCAAAAGCAAATAGACTTTTTCAAACTCTAATTTACTGCAAATTTGGTTGCATATATTTTGCATATGCAATGTGTAGGACAATGAACCAAAGAAACTTTCCGTTTTATAAAATTGGTATAACATCATTGAAGAGTGTAATCAACTAAGAGGATTTATTATGAATACAGTACTTATTTAAGTACTTATTTTACAAGACTGTGGTCCAGGGAATCCTTATATGATGAAATATGACTAAGGACAGATTCATGGCCATACTGACTTTCCAAAAAGTTTCTGACACTGAAAATAAAGGAGACAAGCTGTGCAAATTTGGGAGATTCTTATGTTCCTTAATGCAAAATAAAAAGAACTGTATCAGCATCATGAAAATATAGCAATTAATGGACACTTTAGGGAACATAGGACATTATGACATTTAGGCTGCGTTCTCTCCCTTGTACTGTATATAAAGCGACACCGTTCCAATCTTAAAATTTGCTGATGATGCCACCATCATTGGCTTAATATCTGAAGGAGAAGGCTTATACCGCAACTTAGTAACAAGCTTTATCAACTGGTGTGATGAAAATTTTCTCCCGCTGAATATCTCAAAAACAAAGGAAATGATTTCAGGATGCAGGAACACCAGATTACAGATCTCAACATAAAAAATCAAAGTGTAGAGAAAGAAGATGCATATAAGTACTTAGGTGTCACCATCAATAATAAGCTAACATGGCATGAGCACAGCCAAATGCTGTATAAGAAATTCAGAAAGACTGTTCTACCTCGAAAAACTGTACAATTTCTGCGTAAACAAACAAGTCGTTAACTTATTCTACAGTTCAACAATTGGAAGCCTACTCAATTTCAGTTTTACCTGCTGGTGTGGGAATTCAATGTCTGATATTAAACACTACATAAACCAACTAATCAAGAAAGCTAGGAAAAAAACACAAACTAAACATCTTTCACTGGAAGAACTATTTGAAGAAAGATGTTATTGTAAAATTAAACACATTTTGGATGATACATCCCACCCTCTTCATCACAGATACTTAGGATGGGCCCGTACGAATTCTTTCCATCAGGGCAAGGACTGAAAAATAAAAAAAAATTTGTGTTCCCTAATCTGTATGAATTTACCACCGTGCTCCCCCTGAAGTCACAAATCTAAATAAGAACTAATAAGTCCCTAATATAGCTAAGAGAACTCACTGAATGGCTGCTAGTGAAAAATTTATTACAAATGTTTTGTGTTCAAATTGTTTTTTATATGGGCTGAAAATGAACAATGCAATCATAAAACATTTCCATTTGTTTGGATCAATAAAAGAATCTTATCTTATCTTTGATGATGTACCAATTTCTTTAAAGTCTGACATTTTTACATATGCACTGCAATTTGACAATAACAAACAAACTTTAAATTGGATTTCCAAAACAAGGGTAAAAGGGTCAGAGTATATGTCAGATCCTTTGTTTGTGATACATTGTTATGTTTTAATAAAGAGAGAAATTGTTTTCAAGAATGTATATGCATCATCTGGATGACAGCTTAGATAATCTGATCAGTATCTCTGATATAAAATAACAAATTAACTTATTAAAATGTACCCTTTTTCTTAGCTTTTATTCTAATTTAATTCTTACTAATAATTTTTTAAGTGATAATTACATGCATGTTTTTTAAAATTATTTTTTTAAAATTATAATTTTGACTTTTTGTGGCATTATTTCCTTGATTGATATGTTGTCCACAAAATGAGCCTATTCTTTTGAAAATGAATATTTGTTGTAGTATTAGTAGTATTGAATATGTGGTAATAAAATATAAATTTTACTAATATAATTGGAAGCAATCTTTTTTCTCTCCTTCTTTGTAAAGCTGTGATGTTATGTTTTTGTCGACTCAAAAACGTTTTGTTCTGCCTAAAAATAATAATAAATCAATTTTGGAAAGTATATTTTGAACAAAAACCTAATATCAATTAAAGAGCATTGTTAAGGGACTTGAGTGTATAGAGTGATTGCGTGTTGGTATACACTATACATTTGTGCCTGAGACGAGCGTTTTAACTAGTCAAGGTCGTATAATTGAGGCCTCATGTAAGATTAAGAAATTCTGGTAATGTTTTCAGAAATGTGTTTACTAGGCAGTATCTTTAGGACATAGCAATGTTTAGATGTTACTGATTTGAATGTGCCTAAGTAGGGGGGATGATTATGCGAACCACTGCGATATTGGGCGACCCTGGGATTTTGACAAGAGGGAGATTTGGATCTTGTCCGAGGTTCGAAAATGTTGAGACCTGGACAGGCCATGGTAATCACGACGTAAGGTCGTGAACTTGTCAAGGACATTCCTAAAAAAGGGGGGGGGGGGGGCGTGGGGGTCGAGTCCATCTCCAACTCAGACAATTTTGCTGTGGCTAATGTTTTTTCCCTACGTTACATGGGGGGGGCTTTTTTTTTCCCTCCGAGGTTCGAAAATGTTGAGACCTGGACAGGCCATGGTAATCACGACGTAAGGTCGTGAACTTGTCAAGGACATTCCTAAAAAAGGGGGGGGGGGCGTGCGAGTCGAGTCCATCTCCAACTCAGACAATTTTGCTGTGGCTAATGGTTTTTACCTTAGTTACATGGAGGAGGCTATTTTTTTCCCCATTGTTCGAGTTAGATGAGAGTATTTTTGTTTTCATAATGTACACGTGAAGATGATATATTATGTTTGAGAGCAGGAATTGCTCACAATTAAATTGTATTTAAGGGTTTGACTTTGTTGAGTTGGGAGGTCATACTAACAATTTTTATGTATGTTGCCAGATTGGTTAAACATTTTGGGGTGGCAATGTGTTAAAGGTTTGTTTGTAATACATGTCGCTTAATTGAAAATGTAATATTGCAATTGATTGGTTTACATTTGGTATTTACTCTTGTTAATTGTTTGATGTCTATTGAAAAATTTTTGGATATGTATTTGTGGGTGACATGAATTTTTCAAATTAATGTCAAAGGAAGCGGGGGAGGAATGTTCGGGACTTGAGTGTATAGTGTGATTGCGTGTTGGTTTGAGATTATGTGTGTTGTTTTATCTATTATTTTTAGTATCTTGTGACGTATTGTGTAGAAAGGGATATGACGTATTATTTTTGTAGATGGTTGTGGAGTGTTGTTCTTTGATTACAGTAACGTCAGTTGAAGAATTTGTTGATTAATAAAGATATTTCATCTAAGAATTATAGTTGTGAAGTGTATATAATAAACCCCTAGACAACGAAGCCAACGAACCTATTAAGTAAGAATAGGTTTGTAACAAGCATCACCTAATATCAATATAAGAGCATGCAATTACCTTTAGCTACAAAATTACACCTGTGAGACACTTTGATAGTTAGTTGTAATATAAAAAAAATTGAAAAATCTGCTGTTTTTTTAGTTAATAAACTGCAGTAACTACAGTAAGTTAAGTTTTATAACATGCTCAAAATGAATGATTATTCCTGAGGATCTGTGTTGAATGCCATACTTTATAATTTGTTGCTTTTTATTCACTTGCATTGTTAATGATTTACACTAATTTTACAAGTTAGAAGAGAAAGGTGATTTTATGATGAATTATAGTATTGTAGGCTTACATAATTAATCTATTCTACAACATCTCTATGGTTAATGGAATATTTTTCCAATGTGGGGAAAAACCATTAAACCTTTTAGATGATTAGGTGGGGTAAGTTCTTGTGCATACTTATCTTCCATCGAGTGCCTCCCTAGGTAGCAGATAAGGGAAACCCACAGGATATGATGGCTACTAAGGAAATAAAATACCCGGGGTGGACCAAAATAGAATCTTCTTAGGGGGGGGGGGGGTCCCCAAACATAAAGGCACTACATAGAGAGCTTAAAGTAGGAAATAAAATCCCCGGGGTGGACAAAAATAGAATCTTCTTAGGGGGGGGGGGTCCCCAAACATAAAGGCACTACATAGAGAGCTTAAAGGAGCAGCCGCCAGATGATTGAGGGCTAACGACGCAGCCATGTAAAAATAGGTTACAAATTCCAAACCACAAACAAGAACCAGGAATGATACTAATGGACATCATATTTGGATTGCGATTCTGAACTTAATAAGCCTGGTTAGAGCAGGAGCCTTAGCCAAACTAATTGAGTAACTAAAAAAAAAAGTAAAATGTCTATTGCTGCATTACAAGAAATTAGATGGGAAAATTTCAGACATCCTCAGAACTTTTGTCAGGTAAATAGAAAAAAACAAGAGAGAGAGAGCGAGACATGCAAAAAAATATTAAAAATCGGGAGAGGTAGCAATCGGGTTAGGTAAACGGAAAGATGCATTGTTACGCTGCATCCCCTTTTCAGGTTTTCCCATACTTTGTTTTGATCCTTTCCTTTAATAAAAGGTAAGAAAATTTAAAAGATATAGTCAGTGTTGTTTACTAAGGCTGGCAATCCCCCCACCCCCCAAGACCCATTTGATTAGACAAGATTTTTGGAAATACATGGGAGTGCTGTGAAAAAGTTTTAAAAGAAAATTTAAGCTATACTGTGATATATGTTTTACAAAGGCAAATGTATACGGACAGTGACGACCAGCACAAACGGTGAACAACTTCTTCGCATCACTACAGTCTAAACTTGAACATGTTTTTAGGTTTTCATTCTAAAATATAGCCTATGCTATAATAAGGGAAGATAATAATGATTTAATTATCACATTTTTTAACAAAATAAAATAGCTTTTAATTAAGACATGGATTTGTTTATTCATGCATACAGCACAACTAGCAGCATTTATTAGGAATCCTATCAGCATTATAGATAAGGAACTGATCACAGAAAAGGTACTAGAAGGGCACAACAATTTGAAGGGATGCCAAATGGCTCATATGGTAGAGCCAATGAGGATTACAAACTACCACAAGAACTGTACCCTTTAGTCAGCCAACCAACTATGAAACAAAAAGCGTGATCCTTACCATGAAAAATAATGAAGCCCCAGGAACCGACCTTATCACTGTGGAACTTATAAAACTAAGTGAAAATGAACTGCATAGACAAATATAGAGCTTCATATCAAGATTTTGGCAGGAAGAAGAGAAATGCCAAATAAAAAGGGGTAATGCACTCAATTCACATGAGAGGATCTAAACTGGAATGCTCAAATTACAGAGGAATCTTCCTAATTAATGTAACCTACAAAATCATCAACAAATTAATAGCAAGAAAACTGAAAAGGTTACTGAACATATCCTAGGTGACTATCAATTTGAATTCAGACAGAATAGACCCACCACAGATCATATCTTGACCACCAGATGTCTCAAGAAGAAATGCGAAGAATACAACATCCCAATACACCAAAAATATGTGGACTACACAACAGCTTAGACATGAAATATCGAAATATAGAATTTCTAACAAACTTTTCTGGCTTATACATGACGATGGCTACCTCCAAAAAAGAATCAAAGTACAGGAAGAGTACTTGAGGAACTTTCATATTAATCAGGGCCACTGAATCAAGGAGACTTACTAGCATGTATCCTATTTAACAACCCTTTAGCAAGCATTATGAGAAACATGCATGTGCGCACCAAATGAACTACCGTATCACAAACAACTGCCAGAGAAACATACATGTGAGCACAGGATGAACTATCACAAACAACGTATCAGAATCTCAACCATCAGGACACCAACCAACTTTAAAAAGCCCAACCAGTGCAGGAAAACTACCATGGTCCTATACACAACTTTTATTATCATAAGACCAGTGGTAATGCACAACAGCCAGACAAAAGGAGAACCTGATCAATACCTGGAAAATCCTCAGAAAAATATACAGTCCAGTGTATCCATAATGATGGATGGGTATGTATATCCCCTGGGGCTCTGGTTGACAAGTTTGTAGTGGCTTGCTGACTAAAGAGGTGATGCCCCCTAGCGCTTCACTGGGAACAAAACCACCATTATTGCGTGAGCCTGCCCTGGCAGACAAAGAGCGTGCATGGTATCTGCCGAAAAAGAAAGCACTTACAGGGCTACCAGCTGTGGAAAATCTGCAGCTGGAAATAAAACGGCAGAAACAGGGTAGGGAGCATGATTACATGTTGCCCTTTTTTAAGTATACGAGGCATGAGGTGGGTAGTGGCAACTCATGCCAATGGTTCTATTTACATAGCAGTTAAGGTAGTTGTACCTAGGCAACCGTTTCGTCCCAGCTGCTTCGTAAATTAGTTGCAAGGTAGAAACCCACTGTAGAAATGTCTATTCGATGGCGCCGGACTTCCAAGGGATGGGCAGGGTAAGATTTTAGGATATAAATACACCATCCCAACTCATGATGTGAGAGAAGCGCCACTGGCCTACCGGATGTCCTTGTGCTGGGGTGACCTCCACTGGTACTTGATCTAGTGGGTGCCGGCGGGGGCTGTCCTGGCAAAGGGAGATCTCAAAAGTTCAGCTTCCAGCCCGATAACTCAGGCTTGGGGATTGAGGGTGTGTGTGCTTTGGGGAGGGCATAAAGAGCTAAAGTACTAGCTCGACAGCCCGCAGATGCAATTTCCTAATGAACATTTTCAGTACCGGAACCATCCGTTGCTGCAATTTAAAGGTGCAGGCTGCTTTGGGCAAGAAACCTTGAGAGGATTTTAGATTGTAGAGCAGCAAAAGTGATCTACAGACCGAAGCCTGGGGGGTTAACAGCTCATCCGTCGACCAAGACTGATATGGATTGAGTTGTAAAGGACTAAAATCACCTGGAAGGTGTAAAGTCATGGGTCAGCTTAAAAGGATGTTGTAGAGCAGACAAGCAGGCCAGGCCTCTATGAAGGGCTGTAGCACCTCTGATGACAATGATGTCTGAATGGAAGGATGTGGTGAAACAGGCCAGGGCCCCACTAATGATCAGCATTAACAAATTGATCTGTTTATCTATCTCTATTTCTCCCATTTAGCGACATACTTATTATTATAATTATTTAATTTGAATTTCTGGATGTTGTTTAAGAATTTGCCAACCAAAACTGAAAGAGTAGACTAATAAGCAGATTACACACTTTTCAGGGTTTTCCTGGCCAAAACTAAGATTATGGTCTGCTTAAAATCCATTGGGAATACATTTCCAAGATCCCAATCATGGCAAGTTACCTCAAGACTAATACCCAGTGTGATAAATCAAGCATCAAGTTAAAATAAAAAAAAAAATAAAAAAGTGTAAATTATTTGCATAGGTAATGAAAAATAAATAGAATAAAATGGACTGTATTTACCTGAAGAAAAATGTTGACCAGTCATTGTCCTGGCATGTCATGATTCCTCCTGCACATTCATCATAAGAGCAGCTGTGAATTCTGGCAGTGATGGGGGTCTTCAAGTGATCTCTGTGAAAACAACAACTTTAACCTGGAAGTAAAATAATACATTAATTAGTAGAAGACAGAAACTTTATTATATTAGAGCGCAAGCTTGCATTAATATGAAGACAATATCCTATGAACAATTTTAACCTGAAAGTTACCATCATAAAAAGTACCCAAAAAATTAATCACACACTTGGTGTAATCATTGCTTTTACACCAGCCATGTTTGCATGGGTGTTTTGACAAAAAATTCCTGGTTCTCAAAGGGAAAGTTGAATAGCTTTATTTAATCTATTAAATAGTTAAAGTCCAACCACTATTGGAATTAGTGAGTATTCACGCTCTTTATTTAGGGAGGTGGTGTTAAATGAACAAAAGAAAACCTTCAAAATGATCATGTCAAGCTCAGTGCAAGATTTTAACTACAACTGCATTACAGTAGTGAATCTTTAAAAATTTAAATAAGATTTTTTGTAACAGATCAATGGTAATATAATTCTAACCAGCAAGATGTAACTCTTGATTATTACTACTATGATTTTAACCAAAAAAATTTATGCTATAGCGACAGATGAATCTTAACATAAGAAGCAATCCATCTAAATAGCCTTTTTGCATTTTTTTAATTATTTCTTTTACAGCAAAAATACACTCAATATGTCAGAAGGAAATTTAGATTTTTTTAGGGATTTTTATCAAATTTTAACTAAATTAGGAATGTGCAAGACTTTAAACTAACCAACCTAATCAGTGAAACTAACCATTCCAATACTGTCTTTAGATATTTCTTACATGCACTAGCGTGATTTATCTTTATATAAAGTGCATTCAAAGGATCCAGATACTAATATTTATTATTGGAAGGGGGGTTAGGATGATGCTAGGTGTTAGAAAATGTAATGATATGTGTTTATTATGGCATGTAGTTGACTAGGACAGAGGCTCCCAGACTGTGTCCTGCTGCAACCTGAAGTGTTTAAAAAAATTAATGGACTTAATGCAAGCCATTTATAATTAAGTTGGTATTTTTCAGTAGTTCTCCAACCTACTTGGTACTCTGTGTACTTATTAAAGTAGCAGTTGGTTTTGTGCAGCGTCTATGCTGTATCAATTAAATATTGTTTTGATAGAGTCAAGTTAAGTTATTGAGGTATTTCTTCTTGAATAAGTATAAGGTTTCAAAAATGGATTAGATTGTTTAAAAAGTGCTATTTTACAGTGCACAAAGAATGTGGCATAGAGCAAAATTGAAAAGACGTAGGTGCAGCAACGGTGCTGTGACTCCAAAACGCTTGGGAAACTCTGGACTAGGATATTTGAAATTCATGTACTAGCAGCATTGCTGGTAGGAGAGCTGGTCACCCGCAAGTTTTTTCGTTAACCCTCTTGGGACGTAACCCTCTTGATCTCTCGCTGACTAGCAGTGAATCTGACACTGACGAAAACAATCAGCAAAGTAATGAAGACAATCAAAATGATTATGTTTACGATAACCTTGGATTAGGATTAGGGGTTCTGAATTGGATAGAGATGACCCCTATGAATTTTTAGAAAAAGTAGAGCCTTTAAATATGCCTCATGGGATAAGCACCCCATTTGAGTACTTATGCTAATTTGTACACAATATATCATTAAAATGATTGTGAGAAAATAATAATAATAACTAATAAGTATGCAGACAACTTTCTCAGTAACACCCAGCTCAAATAAACCATAATTGGATGCACAATGGTGAAAAGGACCATTCTGTCTGAAGCAACCGAAAAGTACCCAGAGGGCAGGAAAAGGAGTAGAACTCTGTGCCAGGGGTGTCTGAAGGGCCTCCATGGGCCTTATTTCCCAAAACACATGTGTTTGAATCCATTCATGCTTCATCCATAAAAAAATTCACATAATCTACACCGGTAAGTCATTTTTATTCTCAGTTGAAATCGACGAGTCTGTTTACATGCAGAAAAAATCATCATGTCGGGCGAGTTTTGCCACAACAATGGGTCTCTGGAGGAATTTGTCAGGAGATTAGTGAGTGTTTCATGTTTTGTGTACATGATAGATCAGCAGCTACACATTACACTTATGCCGATAATCACAGCGTACATCCTGCTGGGCACAACAGTCATGTCAGATCAATGGAGAGCATATAATGCAATTGGCACCACTCCGGGATTTACTCATCAAACGGTCATTCATTCTGTTAACTTTTTGGATCCAAACTCAGGTGCCAATTGCCAATACCCAAAGCATCGAATGTTTGTGGAAATCTGCAAAAGTAAAGAGAGAAACAAGCGCCACACTAGCACACACAGACATATGTTCGATTTGTATATGTGTGAGTTCATGTGGCGGCAACGTGTTAAAGTAAATGGTTTTTTTTATGTCTTCAACGCCATGCTAGACGATATTGTTCAATTTTGGCCACTACAGTAGCGGTGGACCTTTAAAGAAGTAGAAGTAAGTATGTTTCCATTCAAAATGAATAACATTTGTTTTATTGGAAGTGTGAAGTGTTTTAATGGAAATGTGAAATAATGTATAATAATTTTTGGTAAAAGTGCAGTTCAGGTGCATATATTATTTCTGTTTGAATCTCTTATTTTCCCGTGTAAACTTATGTTAATTCTTTATAAAAAGTATTTTAAAAGTTATATACCATCTTTTTATTGGAATACAAAAACAATTTAACAAATTTTACGAGATAAAAAAAGTACATTTTTATGAATCTTTCGTGTTTTACGGAGCCATTGTGGTAAATCAAGGATAACTCTTCTGTCTTTAAAGATACTTTATAAAAGTTGCCCAATTGGATGAATCTTGTTAAAATAAAAGATGTATTTATTTTATAACTTTACTATCAACTATAACCGGAGTTGCCCGGGGCTGCATTCAGACAAAAACATCTGCTACGTCCTTTTAGTTCACATTGCTATTAAAGGAAATGGCAACAACAAAACAACAACACTATAGTAAAAATAATAATAATTAATTTGTCTCCTATTAAAAACAATTAAAATAACTTATGTAAACCTTTCGTTTTTCCCGTTTTCCGATGGCACCCGGAAGGATCATGATGGGATCCCGAACCCGATGTGATTCCGATAGAATCCTGGTCATGGTGGGATC
>CAXITT010000758.1:59849-77148 GCA_964033795.1 Lymnaea stagnalis | reverse complement strand
CCCCCCCCCCCCCCCTTTTCCACCAAACATTCCTGAAGGAGTTGAATGCAGGAGATGTGTAAACTTTCATGGATAAAAGTATATTTAGAAATGGTCAAAATATTTATTCCTCAATTTTAATGTTTACATGAGTGCTTTTAAAAAAAAAACGAAAAACTATCCCTTCCTAAGTAAAAAGGTTGGAGACCACTGGTTTGTAAATAAAACATAGATTTAATCCTGACAATGAAAGGTCCCAAACTGTAACACAGTCAGTGGTTCCAACAGAAAGTAAGGCAGGAGCAGCTAGCTGTCCATGGAGGAAGAATGTGAAATAAATAAAAAGAACAGTTTATGCACTGTAGTGAAAAGTTTGTATGTATTGTTCTTACAAAGGTATCATAAAATTATGATAAATGTTTGATTAATTTAACCTGTGTGTCTTTGACTTATCCCTTCTTGCATTAGATGCTGCACCAAGGCGATATGAATGTGTTAAATTGATTACATTTACAGCTTTCGGCAAATGTTATGTCTCATAATGAAGGTGAAATAAGGGGCATTCTGTTATGTTTCATTCTGGAAGCGCAAAATGTTTAGCCAAAAAATGAATTCAAGAAGGACGCGAAAAATGAATCATATTCAAAACACAAAATGATCCTAAGTGATATGTAGGTGGAGTGCGTCAACAGACACAATGATAAATCCATTTTTTAAGAGATAAGATTAGAAACAGAAGTCAAAATCTACTGATAACAGATATTTTGTTGTACAGTACACTATTGCCCCACAAACCCCCACCAAAATGTTTTAAAAAATAAATCAATATCACATTATATTATTACACTATTTGTAGTTCAATGACAGCATTAAAAAAATATTTAAGTATCACAAATGGCCCTTTCCTAATTGACTGTGACATTACTGTTCAACCCAAGGCAGTCAGCAGTTGAAGGAATGCACACCAGTCCCACTGAGGGGACACAGGCTCCACCAAAGGTCTCTACACCCATTCACTAGACAAACCTATAGCACACAGCATCAGGATAAATACATTAAGTCATGACCATTTTTATAAACATCAAGTGAATTACAGCCGTGCCCCTCAAGTGTGCAAGCACATCTTTATTTCTTTTTCTTCAATTTTTTTTTTGTTGAGACTATTAACTAACGTATATATTCTGGTTTAGACTTGAGCTTACGCTCTTGAAGCAGCGGCCAGTACATTGGCAGCCAGCTCTGTCCGCTGGGCTGTGCCATGTAACATAGGACTCTCCTGCCGCCCCTGCTTCACTGGCAATATCCAGTACTGTGCACGAAGTCAACAGATGAGCTCGTGTCTCCTGAGCCTGGCAGGTCAGAACCGTATTATTGTCTAACCTACATGACTGTATTACAAATGTGATTAAATATGACCGAAATTAGACTTCTTGAAAGAAATAAGAATAAAGAAACTGTTTCAATTGTGTCAATGTTACTTAATAATAATAACAGCAAACATTTATGTTTCAAAGAAGCAAGAAAAAATATTCAAAGAAGCAAGAAAAATTACTAAGCCTATGTCTTATACTGTGCTAGTGCGTACAATTGCATTGACAAAAGGGACTCTGATAGCCGGGATATGACACAGATACCTGACCATGTATAAGTCCATATGCACTGTAGCCACCTGTATCAGTGGACAGGTTTTGTTGGGTATCATGAATGATTTATATAATTATGACCTAATTTTATTATTTTTAAATAAGGTGCTATTTTTAATTTTGGTAAAAAATCTGATTTTTTCACAGCAATAGTATCGGTAAATTAATAAGTTTACTTCCTGCAATCTTTTGGATAGAGCACATTTTTGTTTTGGAAAACCCAACTTCTGACAATAACATGGCATTCATGTTATTCAAACACTTAAGTGTTTTTTAACTGTTTCACATTTCTTGTTATCTCTCTTTTTGTCCTGTCTCTCTTTCACCAAACTTTGCCACTTTATTGTGCTGTCTTTATATTTCAGGCTCCACCTGCCTTGTTCCACTATTTCCTTCACAAAGATTCATTTATTGTCCTTTTAATTTTAATTTCCAAATCACGCTAAAGTAATCTCTTTAGAATCAAAAGTAATCCAGATGAAATTTTTATTTCTAAAAGCTGTGCAAAATGATGGCGGCACAGTATCTTAAAAAAAATTACTATTTAATCATAAATTATGTCAAAGCCTAGAAACTAATAAGATTTTAAAAGTTGCAAAATCTTTTTCCTCAACCTAAGTCCACTGAAAATAACAGGAGAATATCAACATTCCAGTAAAATTCAGTTTTTGGAAACTTGAGTCTCAGAAATAGTTATGTTTCTACTATGGGTCTCTCATAAGAAACTAGAGCACTTGAATATGGATGCAACATAGTGGTAAATTTTTCATTATCCAACATATTACCAGTTCTTGGGTAACGTGTATTTCTGACAAACATGTCACCACAAAGTGACAGCTGCTAGTACACTAAAATTTCCTTCAGCTTTTAACAATGGCTACAGACAGCTGCAGCCCGTGCTTCCCATGATCCATTTACCAGAACCCCCCCCCCCCCCCCCCCCCTGCTCTATCACAAAGATAGATTGTTCATATTGTACAAACAAGGATAAAGCTACATCATTCAAGAGAAACAAAAAAAACAGAGTCAACAATGAAGTAGTTTCTGTCTGCTCAGCAGCAAAGGTAAGAAAATATAGACATCAATTCAAACAAGGCACTTCATCAGTGCTGAGGAACACCCTAATTAGGACTACAGAATTCTAATAAATAATAAAGAAACTTGAACAGTTCATGTTGTACAGTTAACTGGGTCACTTTAAAGCTTTTTTCCAACAATGGTTCTCAAAACAAATTCAGCTCATGATCACATGAAATCCTTAGTCCCCTGCACAAGGTGGCCTTGCAACTAACATTGCAGTTATATGAATAAGAAATTATTGCATCTTCTGGAACCACAATCCGGATACTTTGACTACACAAGGTCCCTTTACCCTCTCCAAGTAGTTATTCAAAATGTAGACATAGCAAATAAATAACAAGAACTCCTGAAATGACTTCATAAGTCAAGCATAAGTTTCAATTAAGTCATAAGCATAAGTCATATAAATAATAAAACACTGACCCTGAGTAAAAAACAAAAGATGAGAAAAACTCAAGAGATGAATTTATGCTGCAGTACAAAGATCTGATAAGCTTCCGATGAAATGAAAGTAAAAGATGACCTTATAGCTTTCAAATGAGGACCTAATCTCTTTTAAAAGAGGACCTAATAGCTATTGAGGAACAGACCAATTTTATATGGTACACACAAAAAAATACATTTGAAACCAATACATAATAGAAAATATTAAAACAAATATTGCAAAGGAATCATTTCATGTGCCTTGTGTCCATTATGGGTAACTTATTTTTAGTACCTTATGCATTGTTTTCAAATTTAATTCAGGTATTTTGCACACATTTTGTTAACTGGAACAATTCTTTGCTTTGTTTTACCTAATTACAATTTCACCTTAGAAATCATATAACTGTTGACAGAAAGCTTGTGTCTTTTTTTTTTTAGTTAACAACCGGGTAAAACATATCAAATTTAAAGGCACGATAAAAATTGGGAAATATCAAACGGCTCATTGAAAATGGTTGGAAAACAGTGATTTCTATATTTAATCTGCAATATCTGTTGGAATAATTGCAATGGCCATTAAAAAAAAAAAACCTGCCCTCTTCTAGGTTTTTATAGTGAGCACTTCCAATTAAGTTATATTTAGTTTCGAGTTCACACAATAGAGAATAACAGATGAAAAATATATATACATCTATATATCTCATGTCGCGAATACTACAAGTCAAACACACATTGATATCACATATCTCCTCAAGTGTAAAGGAAGACAAAATAAGGGATCATGTCTGAGAGATCACAAAATGGGGGCGTGGGGGTAGTGGGGTAACTGAAGGTAAAACAAAAAACTTCAATGAAAGATAAGGATGATGACAACACTGAAGCCAAACAAACAACATTTTGAAAATGATAAGTGGCTCACGAAGCAAATCTGGTCTTCATAGCCAATCAGAACAAGCACAAGGAATGAATGTAAATCATCCCAAATGCAACCCTTGATCTAGCTCTAAAGGAGCCAAACCAAGTCAGCTGGCCTCTGTAAAAGCCTTGTATGTTCCGAATGAACACTTCATACATCAGCCTTATACGTATATGCTCTGAATACATACTTCATACATAAGCCTTATACTTACATGCTCTGAATACATACTTCAAACATAAGCCTTGTATGTTCTGACTACATAGTTCAATCAAATGTTTTACAGCAAAACCAAATGTTTACTCTTTCTGATTTAACATTTTCAATTGGGCTGAATAAATGCAGATATTCTAATATCTGCATTACAAGCGCAGTTTGCCTATGTTATAAAAGTTTTTGCCAGGGCGTGTATTCCAGTCGATCACTGTGCAAAGACCTGGACCGGCCCATGTCTTTGTGCCGCTTTAACTGTAACTCAAAAGCGCAATACATCCCGCCAAATTTAATTACATAATCACAGGTCTGTCTCAGCATCCATCAGTCAGTAGATACAAAGGGTGTAAGTGAACATCTCTGTATTTAAGCAGCTCTTACAATGTCAGCCAGGTACACAACATGTGAAACAAGGGGATGAAAAGCAGTTCAGTGGCCATCCAGGTTCTACCATGAAATCTATTTTCCCAGTAGAGAAGGTGCTTGGACTCATTCAGGCTTACACATCTACACACTTGAGCAACACACCACAAACATTTGTATGAAGTTTCTAATCAAGATCATGAAGAATGATACCCTGATGTCGCCTGGACCAGTTGTAAAACACATCGAACATTATTTACACTTTGTTATACATAGAAGTTGTTAAAGTCATGAGATCCAAAACATATCCGCTTGGTCCACATGTCTGATCTGTTGGGCCCAAGCAACATACCCCAATGGTCACCAGAAGTCTGATCGGTTAAATTTATTGATGCACGACAAAGACAAATATTCAGATTTTATTGATCAATACCTTCTCAGCCTACGTCTGAGAATGTAAGCCATAGCACATTATTTCTAAAAGAACAAAAGTCTCCTGTTAACATCAAGTTCCAAATGCGACACACTGGCGACACACTGGTGATACAAACAGCTGATGGCAAGGACATCCTTTTTGCTGTTTTTAAGACCCAATGGCAGTACAGCAGCAGTTGTCAGAGGATAGCTCTAACATGGTTGAAGTTGCACCCTTTCAGCATTTCAGTTACTGAAACGGAATGGACATTTTTATTTCCAAGCTAGAATATGTCATTGAAGAGAAAAAAAGCCACCCTGATGAACAAGTTTTTAATCAGGGCTCTCCATGGACAAGACAGGTATAGACTGCCTGGGTTCATCTGATATTTCTTTGCCTTTGAGTTTGACCTTGACTTCCGGTAGGCTGTGGTCCGAATGTTCCTCTGCCGGTGAGCGCGGCTGGGGGTCGTGGTCATTGCTCTGTATGGAGTAGGAGATGTTTCCGTATTCTTGTAGGCATGGACAGACTCCGAGCAGGAACTGGCAGAAGTCTTTTCTGATGCCAAACCACCCTGTCAAAAAAAAATATACTAATTGACTAATCGTAGTCCTCATGGTAGAAATTTGTAAAGAAAGACTTCGATAATTCTACTGTTAAAAAATGATGTTTACAAGTCATATTATTATTTTTATTAGGAGACAGATCAAAAAAACAATTATTCTTAAATTTCAAGGTAATTTGTGCGAAAATGGAATTAATTTTCCACGACATTGTCACACTTGAATTATAAAAATAATCTGACTCAACAATGATGGGTCACATTAAACATATGTCAACAATGTTGGTTATATTCACTGGGAACTAGAATGGACAAAGTCTACTGCGGACATCAATCACTACAGCAAACAAATAAATCATAGGAAGAAAATGGGTAGAATATCTACACTATAAACCTCAGTGTGACCATGTATGTCGGTATGTATGTATTTAAATTTTTAAATGAGTTAGTTTATAACAAAGCAAACAAAAAACGGATCGCATCTAAATTTGACAAGGTCATACCCCCTGACCTAAAGATGGCCTCTGGAAAGTTACATCAAACTCCAGCAACAAAAACATTTTTAATTCATATAAAAAATCTATTTTTGGCCATTTTGATGGGTTAAAATTAGGTGCCTTTCTGTCAATTCACATTGGGCTAATCTTAACTATCTGCTAACCATGTATTAACTGGGGTACAAAATTGAAAGCTGTAATTTTTTTAAAAAATTTTAAAATCAAGTTTATTACCCGAGTATTACCAGAGTAACACCAGGTAACATCTGCTCGTTTTGATATACAGTTACACTTTGATAAAAAAAAAAATGTAAACTTTCTTTGATGCATGCTCTTATTTAATTCAATGCGGAAAAAGGCGTTTTATTTATATCATTACACACAAGAAATCCAAGTGTAAATTTATCTTAATAAACTATAAAATAAACAGTTCTTAACAAATCAACAACTTTTAAGTGTGTTAAAAGTGCAGGTGAAGGTTTTGTTTATGTCAAAGTCCTACACTCTCCCCATAACTTTGAAATGGAGCTGTGTGAACAGCATTAAAAAGAAACACTTACAGCAATTACCTCCCTTGGCACCAAATGCCAAACAAATGAGAGAAACAAGGGAGATGACCAGGGGCACAGCAACTGTGATAAAGTTGAAATCATTCATGTGATCCAATCGATTGGCTAGGAGTATCTGGAGAGGGACGAAACGAAAACAAAATTAAAGCTTATTCGCTTATGGACATGTGCAAATATTTTAAATGTGAGTACAAGTGGACATGCCCTGGCACTGCTTAAAAAAAACAAATTATCTTATTGAATTCTAAACAAATAGCTCTTGTATTCTGTGCACTAAAGAAAAACTACTCAAAAGTTTAGGAAAATTTTGAATTCTTTGAAAATAAAAAGTACACATTTTAAGAACATAAGAGAAAACAATTTGTTTACCATTATTTCATTTTCACAAGAATTAATAACTTAAATCATGGGTTTTCATTTCAAATATAGGTTAAAACATAAATAGAAAGAAATGTCTTGAAAGTCAAAACTGCCAACATTTCATTAAAAAATTTTAAGTTTTGAAAATATATAGCAAAAAATTTGAATAAAAAAACAACATGTCTCAGAACTCTCTTAAGCATGTTTTTACTGACAGAATTGACAATATTTAACATTATGATTTAAATATGTTAATTGCCATTTGATCACCTCAGAGACGAAGCGTGCCTTTCACAAGGAAGGAGTTGCCAATGGCTTTCCTCGTTGATGAGGAATTGAGTCAATGGCTTATCTTAAAGTCCGGGATTGGAATCCATAACTTACCTCAAAGACAATGAGTGGCATCAACTGATTACCTCAAAGACCAGGAGTGGGATCACAAGGAAGGAGTTGCCAATGGCTTACCTCATTGACGAGGAGTTGAGTCAAAGGCTTATCTTAAAGTCCAGGATTGGATTCAATAGATTACCTCAAAGACCAGGAGTGGAATCACAAGGAAGGAGTAGCCAATGGCCGTGGACACATTGCCCCGCCTCTGCTCACTTAAAATGTCTGGAGAGCGCAGCAATATAATCGCCAGAGCCACAGCATACAAGACACCAATCATTGCCACACACATGATGATCCAAATTGGAATGAACACAATCTACAAGTAAAAGTATGGAGAATAAACAAGTACTATTAGGTACCCATCTAAATATTTCAATATGACTCAACCTTTCCATTTTTTTTATAAGATAATTATTTGAAAAGAGACGCTCAAGGTTGTAAAAAAAAAAAGTATTTTCTTAACATTGAAGGTGTTAACATAAAAATTATTTGATTAACATTGAAGGTGTTAACATAAAAAGTCTTTTCTTAACATTGAAGGTGTTAACATAAAAAGTCTTTGATTAACATTGAAGGTGTTAACATAAAAAGTATTTGATTAACATTGAAGGTGTTAACATAAAAAGCCTTTGATTAACATTGAAGGTGTTAACATAAAAAGTCTTTGATTAACCTTGAAGGTGTTAACATAAAAAGCCTTTGATAAACGTTGAAGGTGTTAACATAAAAAGTCTTCATAATAATTTTCTAACACTAAGCCCTTAACTACACACAAATAAATAAACAATGATGGCATTAGATCTAGTCATCTTGAGATATCTTAATTGGACATATGTGAAAATAAACATACTTTAACTACCTCTGTTACATTTTACACTATATATTAAATGATGATAACTCACCACCCAGCTCCACACTATGATGTTATCAAGTCTCAGGGCAAGGAAAATGAACTGTAAGATGTTCACAGCACAAAACAGCTCCAGCTGGAAATGCACAGACACAAGAATGTTTTTTGTTACCGGTAACTTCTTTCAAATGTTAAAAATCACAAAAACTTTTCTTTTTTTTTTACGAAACCTGTGTTTGATGAGAGCTCTTTTTGATGAGCATGTTAAACAATCTTCTTTCAAATATATGCCCTTACTGCATTTAAGTTTATAAGTTGGACGTGTTGTGCTACAGAAAGCATTTGTGTAATTTTTATCAACTTCGTAAAAATGGATTATATTTTCAATTACAGCGTGCTTTTTTCTTTTTTTATTAACCCAGAAAAAAAATTCTGGGTAATCTTACTTCACATGTGTAACAAAGTCTGAGAGAAATGCATTAATTTAACACAGGACCTTTACACATAATTGAGATAGTCTGTTTAATAAGATTATGTGTAAAAAATATAATCAGTTGTGGGGGGGGGGGGGGGGGTGCTTTTATTGTATCCATCCTGATAAAAATGCCTGATAATGCCTAGCTAGAATCATCAATAGTAAGTGTAACACTCTGCAGTAACTGTCACATTTTCTGTAGGCTAGAGTCATCCACAGTTTGATTAACGTGCTGCAGCAACCGTCACATTTTCTCTAGACTAGAATCATCCACAGTTAGTATAACACGCTGCAGTAACTGTCACATTTTCTCTAGGGTAGCGTCATCCACAGTTAGTGTAACATGCTTCAGTAACTGTCACATTTTCTCTAGGCTAGAGTCATCCACAGTTAGTGTAATACGCTGCAGTAACTGTCACATTTTCTCTAGGCTAGAGTCACTCACCGTTAGTGTAACATGCTGCAGTAACTATCACATTTTCTCTAGGCTAGAGTCATCCACAGTTAGTGTAACATGCTGTAGTAACTGTCACATTTTCTCAAGGCTAGAGTCATCCACAGTTAGTGCAACACGCTGCAGTAACTATCACATTTTCTCTAGACTAGAGTCATCTACCGTTAGTTTAACATGCTGCAGTAAATGTCACATTTTCTATAGGTTATCTTCTGTTTACATCCTGTTAATTCCCCACAGTGAGAACATCACTGCAGGCTTATCTTACTTTCTTTTCACTATTTTCAAAATATAAAATGTAGTACATTAAAAATACTGAATTAAGAACGATAATCTGAATTTTTGCTACATGAGTAAAGAGGACGGGCGCACTGACCTCACAGGACCTGTCATTCTTCACACACCAGATACAAGCGCCGATGCAGAAGACCGAGAGAATGAACAAGGGTATGAAGACAATGAGCCAGTTGTGGCCATCCGACTCCAAGTTTATGACAACAAGCAGCTCAAACATCAGGAGGGCCAAGTGCTCCCCACAGGACACAATCATGGCTTTATACTGGTTGGCGCTGCTGGCCTCCTGCCTGAGAACACACGTATTTATAAAACAGTTATTTATAACATAACACATCATCCAAGTGGTTTAAAGAACCGTATGACAGCTAGTGACAGGGTAATAAACACAGCTAGTGGCAGGGTAATGAAGATAACTAGTCACAGGGTAATGAGCATAGTCAGTGACAGGGTAATCTAAAACATAATTCCATCTTTTTACTTTATAATTGTGTAACACATTGCCTTTTTTTTAATTCTGGAATTTTTAAATAAGCCCTGTAACATTGATATATATATAATATATATATATATATATTTATATATACATACATACACATATATTGTCATTACAATATATATAACAATACAATCTATGTTCGTCCATCAAGATTTTAAAATGATGAATACTGTGTTGCATGTGTCTTGTAAGGCATATCAATATTACCTATACTGTGGGTTCCTCAGCCACACAGAACTGCCAATGAAAGCCCCAATCATGACAAGGAGCTTCCAGACCCATATCGGAAGGAAGACGAACCAATAGCTCCAAGTAATACTTTTGTCTAGTCGCAATGAGAACAGGACGGTGAAGACCAGCAGACACGTGAATACAACAAATTTACTGAAGATCAACAAAAAAAAAAATTTATTTCACATTGTATTTATATATTTTACAGAACTGGAGATGCTAGACACAAAAAAGTCACAAGGATTTCTTTCTGTTATATTGTTTAAATATTTCACTAAAGGAATGAATTGAAGTGCAGTTGTTTTTTTAAAATATGTAACCATATTAAGCAAATGGAGATTATGTGTCCATAATCATGTTAAAAGACGTATGACACGTTTACAATTATCTTATTTTTTTATAACAGGCTGTCAAAAAGATTCTGCAAAAATGGTTAAACACACAAATAAAGCTAAGCTTTAAACATCCAAAAGTAAAACAAATAGAAGTTGAGAGCCCATCTTTTTATAAGGAACAGAGCAAAATTAGTATAGATGAACAGCAACATCTGTACCCGGTATTGAAAAATCAAAATTTCAAATAAGTTAACAAGTGAATTTGCAATTATATTTTAAGAAATTTTGTATGTTTTTCTTATTTGTTTTAAGTAATCATTGAGTCAACATAATTTTTAATCTTAGCAGAAAATCAATAGAATGTTATGTAAAAATCAATAGAATGGTATGTAAAATCAATAGAGTGGTATGTAAAATCAATAGAGTGGTATGTAAAATCTATAGAGTGGTATGTAAAATCTATAGAGTGGTAAGTAAAATTATTATATTGTTATGTAAAATTTAAGCAACTGAAAAAAACTTAAAACAAATTATATAAATTTTAATAAGCCAAGATTACAGTGTGGCCTCGGAATCCAAACCCCTTAGAACTAGAACAACTTGGAATCTTAATCCGAAAATTTTCATCAAATTTTCACTCAAAATACACAAGTTTCTTTGGAATCTGAATCCCGGGACTTTCTTAGTGTTTTTTTTTTGTTTTGTTTTTTTTTGTACATTTCCCCAGAACTTGTTACACTTTTGTGCCAGTGTTGCGTTATTTTTAAATATAATAACAGCAGAGTGTATTCCCCAAGAGATCTAAAATGTGCAGCGAAGAAAATAAAAGAGTAACAGGACAGCTGTTAGAGCTACAATGAAATTTAAAAAAGATCTCATCGCTTAGTATGAAAATCAAAACACATGTGGCTGATCTCACTATTATGTTTGGGATCCCAAAACAGACGGTACAATTTTGAAAAAAAAAAAACAAAAGGAAAAATTTAAAAAAAAAAAAAAAAAAAAAAAAAAGAAGCTATCAAAGCAGCTGATGTGACAAAAGGGGTTATGTCACTGACCTCGGAGAGCTCACATAGTACAGTAGAGATGAAAATAAAAACATCCTCTTAGTTTGCATTAATGAAAAACACCTGGCCGGTGACAATTTCTGAGATGATAATTTGGGAGGAAGCCAAAACATGATTTAGTGAAAGGCATAACTGTTTCTAGTGCTCAAAGGGATGAGTCCACTACCAGTAGGGGGTGGTTTGAGCACTTAAGGAAAGGACTCTGATCCACAGAGATTTTCTGCACCTCTGGAACAAATTGATCCAATTTCTATTATTTTAATAAGGAAAAAAATGTCTAAAGACTCAAAGCCGTTTGTAACTCAAGCGGATCAAGTTCGCATTCCGAGGCCCCACTGTATATATTTTAAAAATAATGATATGGCTAAATTTAATAATACTCCATTTCAATTATCAATCATACCTAGGATTGAAGTCTTGAAAAAGATTTTTCAAATTCATATTGAATTCTGATGCACAAATTCTGTCACCACGTGACCTACACCAATACAGGGGACATCAAAATCCAAGAGTAGAGTCACTTCTAGCCTGAAACAAAATTTCATGACCAATTGAAACTAATACAAATTAATAATTATGAACACCATACAACACGAGGATAAATTCCAAATTAATAATTATGAACACCATGATCATAACTTCCAAATTTATAATTATGAGCACAATACACCTGAGAATAACTCCCAAATTAATAATTATGAACATCATACACAACGAGGATAACTTCCAAATGAATAATTATGAACATCATACACAACGAGGATAACTTCCAAATTAATAATTATGAACACCATACACCACGCGGATAACTAAATCATTGAGGGCATAAATTTAATTGTAAATTCTTTTTTTTTTATAATAAAAATAGTATAGTGCTTTCAAAAGGAAATTTGACAAAAATGGTATAGTGGTAACTGAAAAAAAGATTCCACCAAATTTCCGTTTGATCAATTTTCCGTTGACGAAATTTCTTTTAAAAAAATTTCCCGTAACCAGGTCAGATGGCTACCTTCAAAACTAATCAATTGACGAAAGTTGCAACTTCTAGATGACTATCGGACATCATCCAATCCCTGTCCATAGGAAACTAATACAGCTGGCCAATGGCAAATTGTACAAAGTAAAGTATTCTTGTTGAGCCAGCCCTTGGCTCGCTACCATATTCACATATTCTTTGTTAGTATTTCTGGTATCAAAGAGGATAAATTACAAACTGCTGCGCTACCAGCTGAGCTGTCAGTAACTGTCCCAATGACATTATTTCCTGGGGAGCATGTGCTCTCTCAGCATTTACGTCAATTTTATCAGGGTAACTTAAAGAATGTAACTCATATACTTATAAAATGGAAGTGATTTTATCACATCTCCCACTCAATGTGTCAATTTTATCAAATAAACAGGAAGTAAAGTAAGAAATAATTCATAAATTTAAAAATATAATTTTGGACGCTGAAATCCATTATTACCAAAATCAAAACCTTGTCCTTACACTAGGCTTACTAAGTCAATCTGACTCTTAATGTCATAATTTCATGATCAGTATAAGTTAAACTTAAAATCAATATTATTCTGAGCGATAGGGGGAGGCCTATAATATTTTAGGTCATTTTAATGGTCACTACAATAATTAATAAAGAGTAATGAGATTTACAGAAAATATTATTCTAAAAATGACTCAATATGGTCGTGATAATCATTATGAATATGGAATTGAATTTTAAATAGCAATTATATCCATGCTACTTTAACATGCTCACAGCACTCTGATGTTCTTAAATCTATTTAAATAAAAAGTCTTTAAATGTTTCTTAAATGATTTTTTATCATTTTCAATTTCCCTCAAAGATTAGGGCAAACTGTTCCATAATTTTGGCGCTATCTCCACTATCGCTTCAAAAGAGCGCACTCCGTATGACTTCTTTCTGTGTCCTCCCACACTGGGAACTCTCTGTAAGTACTATGTTGAAGACCACAGGTTCTTTAATAAAGATATGTGTTTATAAATCACTTCTTTAAGATTTTCAGGTGCAGAGCCTTCTATATAGCTGTACGCCAGGGACAGAATTTTGAAGTCAATGCGCTCACTTACAGGAAGCCAATGGAGATCCCTAAGAACTGGGATCATGTGGTCAGATTGCTATATCCGCGATACAATGCGTGCTGCAGTTTTCTGTACCTTCTGACTTCTGCAGTCTCTGAATTTGGTTCTTATGATTACGAGGTCTTTTTAACTAAATTATAATTATGGCTATTAATAACTTTTAAATGTATTTTAATTTATGGTATGAGTATGACTGAGTATACAGTATCACTCAGTTCAGTATGTATGGTTGTGCCAGTTAGACTGAGTTACGGCAAATTATGCCTTTTTTATTTATTTTTTTAATGTGGGCTGTGACTGTAATTGTACTTTTTCTATAAATAATTATCCAAATTCGGAAATATATAGAAATAAGGTAAAAGATTAAATTATTACGATAAATATGAGGGATTTAAATACGTTAATAACTCGGCCTACCTCATTGACTACTGCCATAACTTATACCACAGCCATTAATATTGGACTAGTGCTAAACTTATAACTTATGGGTGTTTTGCTTGTTTATTGTTTTTTGTTGTGTTTTTTTCTTGACTGAACCGGATGTGTGATGCAGCATGATTTAAATATTTCGTATAATAACAACATTTTAATTATAAATTAATTTAGAATGTATTTTGTTTTATGTGGGTTTTTAAAAAAACATTTTTCTTCAAATAACATAAACAGCCAAGTTAACGGTATTAAGAAAAATGTACAGCCAATTAACGGGTATTTCAAGAAATGTCACGCTTAAAAGGTTTTTTGAGTTGTTATAATTTTTTTGTAACGATTTTAAAAAAGTAAATTAATATGGACATGGACGTGAATTTTGAACATTTTTCTACATCTGTTGGACTTGGCCCATGTCACCTTTTGGCGGCATCATTTTGACATACTGACACTCGTTTCAATAGGTCTAGAGTTCGTGTATACCAGTGCGGTTAACTAGAAGTGTCACCCCCTCCCCCCCCCCCCCCCCCCCTCCCCCTCCCCCCCCCCCCCCCCCCCCCCCCCCCCCCCCGGAACGCTATTGCATACAAGTTGCAGCTGGAATAATATAGGTCTACTTTAACACAGCAAAAACATTCAGTTATAATGTATTAGAGTTAGAGATTTTTTGTTTTTAATGAGAAATACAACTTCCAGAAGTTTTGAACAGTTGCCAGTGGCGAGACTACATGCCGCCCGGGGCTAACTTTGAGCTTCGGCGACATAAATTTAAACAAAAATAATACATAGGCAAAATAAAAGACTAAAGGAAAAGCCTTCTCCTTGAATCCTCAAACGCGGCCGTCGGAATGAATTCAGTGCTTGAAGCTAATCGGCCGTCGGAATGAATTCAGTGCTTGAAGCTAATTGGCCGTCGGAATGAATTCAGTGCTTGAAGCTAATCGGCCGTCGGAATGAATTCAGTGCTTGAAGCTAGTCGGCCGTCGGAATGAATTCAGTGCTTGAAGCTAATCGGCCGTCGGAATGAATTCAGTGCTTGAAGCTAATCGGCCGTTGGAATGAATTAATTTAAGTGCTTGAAGCTGAAGCTAATCGGCCGTCGGAATGAATTCAGTGCTTGAAACTAAACTCCCATGCACCGACACAGGATATGTGGATTTTTTAACACCAAGGTTGTGCTAACTTCAAACTATGCGCCACACCATATTTCATTTGTTGTTATTGTAACACATGCTTCCACGCAGACGCGTAGCGAGGGAGGGGGGGGGAGGGGGGACAGATGCCACTGGGCGCCCGCTGGTTAGGGGCGTCACAATGTGCTTTGATATTATCTTATTGAGGAAAATGATGGATTTGAGAGTTAAAAAAAGAATCATTTGTTGTTATTGTAACACATGCTTCCACGCAGACGCGTAGCGAGGGAGGGGGGGGGGGAGGGGGGACAGATGCCACTGGGCGCCCGCTGGTTAGGGGCGTCACAATGTGCTTTGATATTATCTTATTGAGGAAAATAATGGATTTGAGAGTTAAAAAAAGAAAAGGGGGCGCTTTAAAATTAATCTTGTCCCCAGGCGTGAATCTTGTACCCGGGGGCCTCTGCTTCCACGGAAGAAAAACTCCAAAACCCACCCTAGCCTCCATTAGCATCTTAATTTCATGAGCATCTTAATTTCACGAGCATCTTAATTTCACGAGCATCTTAATTTCATTAGCATCTTACTTTCATGAGCATCTACCTTCAATTGGCACAGTGGTCGGCAAATTGCGGGTCTTTAGCGACCTGAGTGCGGCTCGGCCAGTCGGTCACAAATCGGGTTTGACTCCTAAAAACATGGTTCTAGACAGGTTCTTGACAAGAAATTTGGCGCTCAACAAAAATTTAGTCGTCCTGATACTGATCTGTTGACTACTGAGTTTGCCGACCCTGCATCAGCATCTTCCTTACATCAGCATCTTCCTTCTGTCAGCATCTTCCTTCTGTCAGCATCTTCCTTACATCAGCATCTTCCTTCTGTCAGCATCTTCCTTCTGTCAGCATCTTCCTTACATCAGCATCTTCCTTCCATTAGCATCTTCCTTCTGTCAGCATCTTCCTTCTGTCAGCATCTTCCTTCTGTCAGCATCTTCCTTCTGTCAGCATCTTCCTTCTGTCAGCATCTTCCTTCTGTCAGCATCTTCCTTCTGTCAACATCTTCCTTCCATCAACACTTTCCTCCCAATAGCATCTTCCTTCCATCAACACTTTCCTCCCAATAGCATCTTCCTTCCATCAACACTTTCCTCCCAATAGCATCTTCCTTCCATCAACACTTTCCTCCCAATAGCATCTTCCTTCCGTCAACACTTTCCTCCCAATAGCATCTTCCTTCCATCAACACTTTCCTCCCAATAGCATCTTCCTTCCATCAACACTTTCCTCCCAATAGCATCTTCCTTCATTTTAGCACTCTTCGACCGTAAAAGGCATACTCATACATTTTAACATTTAACACTGTTATTAGCTAAAATTGCATCGCCGTTTTGCCTTTGATGAAACGGCACACAGTAGATTAGCAACCTTCGCTATTGACATCAAATAAACCAACGTCTCATCTCTCAGGAATTGTAAATCTCCTCTTAAATCTCTTAAATGTAAATGTCGTGAAAACTGACGTCATTCTTCTATATTTAGAACGCCCTTTCATCCACCCACCCTGACCCACCCCGCAGGAGAAAAAGACTAACGTCAATTCACACTCCGTGTCTACGATCCCCTACTCCGTGTCTACGATCCCCTACTCCGTCGTCACGCAAGTTTGGAAAAGTTGTGTGTGTGTGTGTGTTTTTTTTTTTTGTTGTTGTTTTTTTAATGCTATGGAATAGACATTTGTTTTTCACTCGCTAGACCCACTAGAGCCCTTCATGTCACCATACTATACATTAAACCATCCCCCCCCCCTCTTTTATGTCCCGAAGTGACGTGAAAGGAAGGGTCTGATTTCCCTCCAAGTCTCACCACTGACAACAAGACACTAACTACCAAACAATGACCGGCTCACACCTGAGGGTCGGTTTCATTAAGATGTTTATCTCCAGGCTTTACCTAACTGGAGTTGGGCTTAAAGTGACCCCAAGCCCATTCGAAATGATGGGGGGGGGGAAGGGCGGGGGT
>CAXITT010000758.1:40352-54644 GCA_964033795.1 Lymnaea stagnalis | reverse complement strand
GGGGGGTGGGGGGGGGGGGGGGGGGGGGGGGGGGGGGGGGGGGGGGGGGGGGGGGGGGGGGGGGGGGGGGGGGGAGGAGGATTGAAGTCCCAGACGAGTTGAATCAATAACGATGGAAACAGTTCATCTGTCTACAGACCTGACGTGGAACTGTGTAGTGTGGCTTAGGAACGTTGTGTAAGATGTTGTGATGTTGTTGTTTTTTTTTACACGCTGGTGTAAGACGGGTGTGTTGTATTATAAGGCGGCTTAATTAAGAGGGTCGGTCGTTTTTTCATTCCGTATGTTGTTGTGTTAGATGTGTGTTGTTTTACATGGTGGCGTTGTTTTTGAGTTTTTTTTTAAGGATAGATGGTGTGTTGCTTCATACATCAGTGTAAGATGTTGTGATGATGTAAAAATGTGGTGAAATGCGTTGTCATGATTTACTTTGTGGTGTTCGACGTGATGGCTTAAGGCGGAGTGTGTGTGTTGTTGTGTAAGTTTTATAAGATGGCACTGATGATAACATGTTTGTGTACTTACAGGCGGGAATGCTTACACAATGAATACGTGTCCAATTCATTCACGTAAGAATTTAGTACAGCGTTTCCAGGAAAATGTCATTTTTTTATCGTCCACGTGCTCCATGTCATCCATGTGGTATCATATATCATTCATGTGGTAGGCTATACGTTGCACATGTGCTATATGTCGTCTATGCTCTATCGTCGTCCATGTGCTGTATGTCGTCCATGTGCTATATGTCGTCCATGTGCTATATGTCGTCCATATGCTATGTGTCGTCCATGTGCTATATGTCGTCCATGTGCTATATGTAACCGATGTGATATATATCTTCCATGTGCTATGTGTCGACCATGTGCTAATATGTGGTCCATACGCTATATGGCAGCCAATTGCTTTATGTCGTCCATCTGCTATATGTAACCGATGTGCTTTACGTCGCACATGTGGTATGTGTTGTTTGATAAATTTCCGTCGTGTGGCATATGTTTCATGTGGCATTTGTGTTTCGTTCGGCATGTGTTTCGTGTGGCATATATATGTTCGTGTAGCATATATATGTTCGTGTGGCATATATATGTTCGTGTGGCATATATATGTTCGTGTGGCATATATATGTTCGTGTGGCATTTTTATGTTCGTGTGGCATATATATGTTCGTGTGGCATATATATGTTCGCGTGGCATATACATGTTCGTGTGACATATATATGTCCATGTGGCATATATATGTTCGTGTGGCATATATATGTTCGTGTGGCATGTATATGTTCGTGTGGCATATATATGTTCGTGTGGCATATATATGTTCGTGTGGCATATATATGTTCGTGTGGCATGTATATGTTCGTGTGGCATATATATGTTCGTGTGGCATATATATGTTCGTGTGGCATATATATGTTCGTGTGGCATATATATGTTCGTGTGGCATATATATGTTCGTGTGGCATGTATATGTTCGTGTGGCATATATATGTTCGTGTGGCATATATATGTTCGTGTGGCATATATATGTTCGTGTGGCATATATATGTTCGTGTGGCATATATATGTTCGTGTGGCATGTATATGTTCGTGTGGCATATATATGTTCGTGTGGCATATATATGTTCGTGTGGCATATATATGTTCGTGTGGCATATATATGTTCGTGTGGCATATATATGTTCGTGTGGCATGTATATGTTCGTGTGGCATATATATGTTCGTGTGGCATATATATGTTCGTGTGGCATATATATGTTCGTGTGGCATATATATGTTCGTGTGGCATATATATGTTCGTGTGGCATATATATGTTCGTGTGGCATATATATGTTCGTGTGGCATATATATGTTCGTGTGGCATATATATGTTCGTGTGGCATATATATGTTCGTGTGGCATATATATGTTCGTGTGGCATATATATGTTCGTGTGGCATATATATGTTCATGTGGCATATATATTTTCGTGTGGCATATATATGTTCGTGTGGCATATATATGTTCGTGTGGCATATTTATGTTCGTGTGGCATATATATGTTCGTGTGGCATATATATGTTCGTGTGGCATATATATGTTCGTGTGGCATATATATGTTCATGTGGCATATATATGTTCGTGTGGTATATGCGTGTCATGCGATAAATCCTCGGTGAGTTGTATCGTGAATATGTCATAACGTGTGCGACAGCTGTGGTAATAACTCGTTCCCTTGTGTAGTCACCCGCGATAATGACTCGGATATCTAATCTGTAGAGTATACATCTGTTCGATAATGACTCTGTTATCTTACCTGTTGAGTATCAATCTGTTCGGTAATGACTAATTTATCTTATCTGTAGAGTATCCATCTGTTCGATAATGACTCTGTTATCCATCTGTTGGATAATGACTGTGTTGTCTTACCTGTAGAGTATCCATCTGTTCGATAATGACTCTGTTATCCATCTGTTGGATAATGACTGTGTTATCTTATCTGTAGAGTATCCATCTGTTCAATAATAACTCTGTTATCTTATCTGTAGAGTATCCATCTGTTCGATAATGACTCTGTTGTCTTATCTGTAGAGTATCCATCTGTTCGATAATGACTCTGTTGTCTTACCTGTAGAGTATCCATCTGTTCGATAATGACTCTGTTGTCTTACCTGTAGAGTATCCATCTGTTCTTATTTTGTTCACGAAGTAAGCAAAAACGACCTTAATCCCATGTTGACCAATAAATGACCTTAATCCCATGTTGACCAACACATGACCTTAATCCCATGTTGACCAATACATAATTCCATCCTTCAGCGATGGTGCCGCCATATATGAAATGTACAACACAGGCCAGTGTCTTTCCCAATTCAATCAATATGCCCCCATTCTTTCTCTCTGACCCCATCCCACCATTTTTCTTCTCTGCGCACATTTCCCCCTTAATTCTACTGAAGTTTCCCCGTCTTGTACAATATCAGTTTCCGCTAATGAGAGATAAAAAAAAATCTACCGCACTTTTGTAATCTGCTTTTCACCTGCAAGGTAGGAGATGGCTCACTTGTGTATGAACAATTATGTTAAAAAAAATAGGATGGAAATAAAAAAAATTTTTTTTAGTGGAGTTACATTTTAAAAGTCAACGCTGTAACAACTGCGTAATCCAAAAATAGACACACATTATAATTGTGCACGCGCCTGGTACATCGAGGGCACACCTGATTGGAGGCTGTCATTGACTTATTTATACAACAAGCATAGACTCCAATCTTATATTTCTTGTTTGGGGTAGTAGAAGCAGGGGCGTCATTTCAGGGTTTTTTTCGGGGGGTGGGGGTGGGGATGGGGGCAAAACTAAAACTTTGTTGGGCTGTTAAGTTTTTTATTACTAGATTAAAACCTGCAAATTCATCGGGGGGTGGGGGTGGGGATGGGGGCAAAACTAAAACTTTGTTGGGCTGTTAAGTTTTTTATTACTAGATTAAAACCTGCAAATTCAGGGGGAGGGGGGGGGCAAATGGCCACCCTGCCCAGAGTCCCTGAGTAGAAGGATTAAACGAAAAGGGGGCGTGGGGTGCGAAGAGGGCGCCTAAAAATTTCATGCAAAATACTATGTGCATTACTTTTATTTTTTTCCTTTTTTTATTTGGGTTTTGGGGGGGGGGGCGCTTTTACTAGGAGTGTATTGTAATGTTTTAAATTATTATTGACCTCAGTGGATTTAGACACCCAAATTCCGTGAAGCTAGAAACCCAACTACGCTATAGTCAGACGCCCCAGCTTGAGTGTTGCGACAAGACAAATACTAGCTGCGTTACTCAGTTTTTTGGTCCGTTTGAGCTGTCATCTTCTTCACAAGATGAAACATTGGTCATATTTTCTACACACAGTGTATGTTAACGGGAGTCCTACAGCTAAGCGCTGACACGAGAGGAAACACCTAAATTTGTTAGACTGCTAGATTTGTTAGACCGAAGCCTCTTTTAGGCGAGCTAGTTAAAAGGTGATGGGACTGCGATAAAGCTTTTTAAGTAGGGGCATGAGGGGGCAAACATGTGGTGTTAGAAGATCAGCATGTGTAAATAGAACAATGTTTGTAAATAGACCAAGATGGGAGAATATAACAATTTGTGTAAATTGAACTATTTGTGTAAATAGATCAATGTGTGTAAATAGAACTATTTGTGTAAATAGAACAATGTGTGTGAATAGAACAATTTGTTGAAATAGAAAAATGTGTGCAAATAGAACAATGTGTGTAAATAGAGCAATAAATGTAAATAGAGCACTATTTGTCAATATAACAATTTTTGTAAATATAACAATGTGTGTAAATAAAACAATTTGTGTAAATAGAACAATTAGTGTAAAAGGAACACTATGTGTAAGCTTGAATTATTATTCGACAAAATACACATTTCAATGTTTCGGCCGAACGCCGTCATCTGTATCACAAACAGTGGAGTAGGAACGGGGGGGGGGGGGTGTTTGCTAAAAAAGGGGGGGGGGTAGATCCACCCACGGCGGAACTTTTCTTTTTTATGGAAGGGTGGAAGTTGTAAGACCAACCTTACAGTGATAAGGGGGTGATAAAATATTTGCCCACCCCGGGTTGCTCATACCCTAGCAATGCCACTGAATAACAAAATAAAATTAGTATACATTAAATTGTACAAAATATATTTACACCCTACCTGTTGCTGTTCAGTCTTGCTGCAATGATTTCAATGAACTAGGAATACAATCCATGTCTGGCCCAAACATATATGTTGGACTACAATCCATCCGATGTCTGACCCAAACATATATGTTGGACTACAATCCATGTGATGTCTGGCCCAAACATATATGTTGGACTACAATCCATGTGATGTCTGGCCCAAACATATATGTTGGACTACAATCCATCTGATGTCCGACCCAAACATATATGTTGGACTACAATCCATCTGATGTCTGACCCAAACATATATGTTGGACTACAATCCATGCGATGTCTGGCCCAAACATATATGTTGGACTACAATCCATGTGATGTCTGGCCCAAACATATATGTTGGACTACAATCCATGTGATGTCTGGCCCAAACATATATATTGGACTACAATCCATGTGATGTCTGGCCCAAATATATAGGTACAGGGTATTTCCAAGAAAAAGCTGCGCCCCCGGGGGCAGGGGTGAGGGGGTGGGGGGAGAAGTCTGGAAATGCCCAAATTTCAGCAATACATTATATATGATAAAGGCATTTGTACGTGTGAGTGTGTGTGTGTGAGTGTGTGTGTGTGAGTGTGTGTGTGAGTGTGTGTGTGTGTGTGTGAGTGTGTGTGTGTGTATTTGCATAAAAAAATTAATCCCATAAAATAAAACTTAACAAAAGAAAGTTTTTGGTAAACAGAAAAAAAAATTTCATTAATGTAATAAAAATCGTGCAATCATTCCATTACATTGGGGCTTACAGAAGCTGTTATTCCCCCCCCTCCCAATTACCCCCTCCCCCCCCCCTTCAACCCACCCCCCTCTGTTTGAGTATCAAGGAAATCTGGNTGTGTGTGTGTGAGTGTGTGTGTGTGTATTTGCATAAAAAAATTAATCCCATAAAATAAAACTTAACAAAAGAAAGTTTTTGGTAAACAGAAAAAAAAATTTCATTAATGTAATAAAATTCGTGCAATCATTCCATTACATTGGGGCTTACCGAAGCTGTTATTCCCCCCCCTCCCAATTACCCACTCCCCCCCCCCTTCAACCCACCCCCCTCTGTTTGAGTATCAAGGAAATCTGGTAAACATAACCTGGGAGAACCAGGGCCTATTGGGAATTCAGCACTCACACATGGCTCGTGCATTTGATTCCTTTCTTTACTTCCCGGCCCCTTTCCTGGTACTCTTCTTCCCCCCTTACGTCATAAGATCATGCTCGTGGGTAGAAAGACAAGATGCAACATGTTTTTTTTTCTCCTTCTCTTTCTCTCTCTCTCTCTCTCTCTTCTTCTTCTTCTTCTTTTTCTCTTTTGTCTTTACGGAAATGTGTAATGTGTTATTCGTTAGGATGGAAATGGCGGCAGGAAATTTTCGTACGCTAAGCAGACGATAAGGAAAGGTCACTTGAAGTGATTTGGTGTTTTGTTTTTATTAGTCGCGTAGAAAAGACACTGTTGGATTGACGTCCGGTCACTGATGACGCCCTCGTGTCCATGACGTCCGCTTGAGTTCAAGGACTATTATCATACGACTTTTTTTGGATCGACATTAGGTCCCCTTGGAGGGTTTGGATATTTGGACATTGGATAAGCCGTGTGTTTATTTCTGATAGGATCAACGGACGCCGTGCTGTGCAGCCGTTTAGGATGCGGGAGTGACGCAACCAGCAGACGCAGGATGGAGTGAGGGAGTTGGTGATTTTTTTTTTATGCAGACGGCGAGCAGGAGGGAATGTCACGGATGGATACGACGGAGTATCGCCTGAACCTGGCCAGAGGTGAGTAGGGACGTATTAAGGGCGTGGAGTGGGGAGGTATAAAGGGTGTGCAGTGGGGAGGTATAAAGGGTGTGCAGTGGGGAGGTATAAAAGGCCGTGAAGTAGGGAGGTATTAAGGGCGTGGAGTAGGGAGGTATAAAGGGCGTGTAGTGGGGAGGGATAAAGGGTGTGCAGTGGGGAGGTATAAAAGGCCGTGCAGTAGGGGGGGATAAAAGGGTGTGCAGTAGGGGGGGATAAAAGGGCTTGCAGAAGGGAGGGATAAAAGGGGGTGCAGTAGGGAGGTATAAAAGGGCGAGGAGTTGGGGAGGTATAAAGGGTGTGGAGTGGGGAGGTATAAAAGGCCGTGAAGTGGGGAGGGATTAAGGGCGTGGAGTAGGGAGGTATAAAGGGCGTGTAGTGGGGAGGTATAAAGGGTGTGCAGTGGGGAGGTATAAAAGGCCGTGCAGTAGGGAGGTATAAAAGGGTGTGCAGTAGGGAGGTATAAAAGGGCTTGCAGTAGGGAGGTATAAAAGGGCGTGCAGTAGGGAGGTATAAAAGGGCGTGCAGTAGGGAGGTATAAAGGGCGTGCAGTGGGGAGGTATAAAAGGGCGTGCTTGTAGGGAGGTATAAAGGGTGTGCAGTAGAGAGGTAAAAAGAGCGTGCTTGTTGGCAGGTATAAAGGGCGTGCTTGTAGGGGATATTGAATGTGAGCAGACATGCATGGCTAGATTGGAGGATGTTACAGAAGAAACATACAACACGCACGAAGAGGGAGATTGGGAGGCATAGTCTTGAAAGAGAGACAGATATAAAGTCACAGAGACCACTAGAGAGATATTGAGAGAGAGAGAGAAAGAGAGGAAAGCAATGAGATAGAGGAAGAATGACGGAGAAAGACCTATTAAAAAAAAAATCGCAATTTCTGAAAAAGTATTCGATGAATTAGACTAAAATGTAGTCATGACATTGATAAAGGCTAAGAGAGATAGTGATGATAATGAAGGGAGACAGTGGTGACGATAACGGAGGGCAGGCAGTGGTGACGATAACGGGGGGCAGGCAGTGGTGGCGATAAAGGAGGGCAGGCAGTGGTGACGATAACGGAGGGCAGGCAGTGGTGACGATAACGGCGGGCAGGCAGAGGGGACGATAAAGGAGGGCAGGCAGTGGTGACGATAACGGAGGGCAGGCAGTGGTGACGATAACGGAGGGCAGGCAGAGGTGACGATAACGGAGGGCAGGCAGTGGTGAAGATAAAGTTGAGGATGGTGGCGATAAAGATAAAAGTTGGGGGAAATGATTATAAAAAGAAAGAGTACGGATAATGAAGGGAGAGGAAGGAGATTGACAAAGAGAAAAGGGTGAGAATGATGAAGAAAGATATCTCTATGGGGAGAGAGAGAATACGACATAGCAAGAGGATGTTTTGAATGGACAGTGAGGTCGCCATCTTGCGGTCTCGTGTTTTCACCCTTGACATGAACAACAAACACAAAACATGTAATTTATGTTTCAATAACTTTTAGTTTGAGTGAAAGAGGGAGAGTGAGAGAGAGGGAGAGAGAGAGGGGGGAGAGACAGGCGGGAGGAAGAGGGAGAGGGGGAGAGAGTTGGGAGAGTGCGAGAGTGAGGAGGAGGGGGAGGGAGAGAGATGGAGAAATAGAGGGAGGGAGAGAGAGAGAGAGGAAGAGAGGTAGAGAGAGGATTTTTATAAAAACGAGTAAGTTATATTACAAGGATCTCGCCAAGAAAAGGTAGCACGTATCGTGACAAAGAGATCGTGGGGGGAGCCACCATCTAAAGGGCGTGTTACGTTTCTCTGACGACACGACGCACTGCTGTAGCTGATCTACGAAGATTACAGGTGTAGGCTCGCTGGGGGTGTTCTGTGGAACCACAAGTTAGCCCTGAGATAGAATTATCTTACAATTGTAGCACTCTATTTTGATGATATTTATTTCTTCGAAACACCGTTAAGGTTCTATTTTATAAGAAGAAAATGTCCGGGGGAAAAAAAATTAAGCAAGGTTTTGATTGTACTATTGTTTACCCGAACAAGGTCGCTAGTGTAGGCGATAACCATAACTCACCTTTCCACTGCCTTGCTCCCCCCAGCCCTCCATTCCATCCCACTATTACCTTGACGATTGTTATTCAGACACTAGATATACACCATATATATATATACATGGGCGCCCGCAGGTAGGGGCAAGGTGGGGCACTTGCCCCCCCCCCCTGGATTGATTGGATAAAAAAAGTTTAGACAAAAATAGACAAAAAAATGTATTAAAGTAAAGAGAAAATAAAGAGAAAGTAACTAAGCTGATGTCCTGTCCGTTCGTTCACCATACAAATACGCTACAGTAAATTAAAACTAAATTTGCCCTTCCCCCTGGAAAGTTAATCGATTTTTTTGCCCCCCCCCCAGAAAGTTTTCTGCGGGCGCCCATGTATATATATGAGTACTCTGAGTAGAGAGTACTCTGAGTCTGAGTTCCTTCTGAAGACCAAAATGATGAACAGAGCCTATCCTATCATGGGAGATATCCAGATATCAGAACAAGGTGTGTTTGCCCTCCTCAATACCATTAACCCTTACAAAGCATGTGGTCCTGACAACATTAAACCACGAGTGCTCAAAGAATTAGCCAAAGAAATCGCTCCTGCACTGACAATCCTCTTCCAATCGTCACTATGCACAGGAAATGTTCCAGCAGACTGGAGAACAGCGCATGTCACTCCAATTTACAAGAAAGGGGAGCATTCCGACCCTGCCAACTATCGTCCGATATCCCTCACTAGCGTCGTCTGCAAACTGTTGGAGCACATAATCGTAAGCACTGTCATGAAGCATCTTGAAAGCCAAAATATACTCAATGACTGTCAACATGGCTTCCGAGTCAATAGGTCATGTGAGACCCAGCTTCTCGAATTTGTAGAAGACTTGATGACCAATCTGGAGAACCACAAGCAGACTGACGTGCTAGTAATGGACTTCGCAAAAGCATTTGACCGGGTGAATCATAGTTTGCTTCTACACAAACTCCAGATATATGGGATTCAAGGCACCACTAAAACATGGATCTCTAGCTTCCTCAGCCACCGACGCCAAGCAGTAGTGGTGGGCGGTACAAGCTCCTCCTTTGTCAATGTGAAGTCAGGGGTCCCCCAGGGATCAGTCCTGGGCCCCTGTTTGTTCCTAGCATACATTAATGACCTACCGGAGAAACTGACATCACAGGCAAGACTGTTTGCAGATGACACAGCAGTGTATAGGACGATCGCCAACAGATCTGACCAGGACCAGCTACAACAGGATCTCAATCTGTTAGCTGAGTGGGAGATGAGCTGGGACATGGAATTTCACCCTGCCAAGTGCCAGACACTATCAATCTCTAGAAGTTGTACTCCTCTACACTACCAATACAAACTGCACGGCCATATTCTTGAGCAAGTTTCCTCCGTAAAGTACCTGGGTGTTACCATTCAAAGAGAGGTCCGCTGGGACGAGCATATTAACAATGTATGTAACCAAGCAAACCAAGCCTTGGGGTTCTTAAGGCGAAATCTAAAGATTGGCAACTCCTGTGTGAAAGAAAGAGCATATAAAGCCTTTATCCGTCCGATTTTAGATTATGCATCTTCAGTCTGGGACCCATTTACCCAGAAGAGCATTGACAGGTTGGAGGCGGTCCAGCGACGAGCAGCACGCTTTGTCCTAAACCGCTACAGGAATACCTCTAGTGTTGGCAGCATGCTAGAAACACTAGGCTGGTCACCATTGGAGAAACGACGACGACAATCCAGGCTCTCCATGATGTACAAGATAAATAATGGGCTGGTCCACTGTTCCAGTATTAAACAGAAACTCGTCCCTCTCCCCCATAGACAGCGACGAGGCCATGACAGGCAATTCAGGCTCATACCAGCAAGAAGCCAGTATAGGAGCTGCTCATTCCTGCCCAAGACAATCAGGGACTGGAACCATCTTTCAAAAGGAACAGTTGAGGCGACAACACTAGACGCATTTGTGTCTATTGCCTCAAGCCTTCAAACCCCTAGTGCATAATTTCCTCATCACCACCAGTAACAGAAACATTGCAAATCCCATCTACATGCATAGGAGCCAAAATGATCAATAAATTGATCGTGGGCCCTTAAGATATAGAAGAAGATATCTATATATATATTTAATATAAGTATGTCATTTCTCTATATATCATAGTTCCTGAAGATGGTACGGCCAACATGTTAGTGACGATATTTTATCTGCTTGCTCCTTCATACAACAACCAACTTATCTTGTATTTATCAGTGTTTCCCATTTCATTCATTCCTAACAAACGACCTTGACCTTTACCTACGGGGTTCGGTCGGTAACGAGTTCTGCATGTAATGGGCAAAACAATTACCTGGCTCCCTGAATGCAACTGGCTCTGGCAATGAATGGGCTCTGCAATAAATGGGCCCTGCAATAAATTGGTCTCTGCAATAAATGGGCTCTACAATAATGGGCCCGTACAATAAATGGGCCCTGCAATAAATGGGCCCTGCAATAAATGGGCATTGCAATAAATGGGCTCTGCAATGAATGGTCTCTGCAATAAATGGGCCCTGCAATAAATAGGCCCTGCAATAAATTGGTTTCTGCAATAAATGGGCTCTGCAATAAATGGGCTCTGCAATAAATGGACTCAGTAATGAATGGGCCTAAGCAGATTTATTTTGCCAGATTTAATAACTGTCTGTTGCGCCACAGTCGTACACAAATGTACAGGATGTATAGCCAGCTTTTTGGGGGAATTTTTGTTGTTGGTGCCCTTGAGCCCAGCGCTACGTCATAACATGCACACACACACACCTAGAGGTGTGTTATTGGTGATGATCTAGCTCACCCACAATGTGCGCTCTCCGAAAGTGTATTTTGACACTCACTTGATAAATACCGTGAGCTTTTGAACCACTCGCCACTTTAAAATATCTCCGAGTATTTAATGGGATATCGACATGGCAACCCCCCCCCCCCACTCACACACACACACGCACATTTTTATGTGTAAGCATTGTTGATCCTATCACACACAGGGGCGTAGGCTGGGCCTGCGGAGGGGGTGGGGGGAGCTTGGTCCTACGGTGTGAAACCCTTCTTTTTTTTCCCCCTTACATTATCTGGAGGGGCCGCCTTTTCGGGCCAAACTGCAGAGTTTGCTTGCTGTTTTCGTGGAAGTGTCGGCCATCTTGGGCCCGACCCCACGTTGGCATTAACCCTAGCCAGGCCACTGATCACAGGTCGTCCCTTTTGAATCGTGCGACTGGTTTGCGAGTTCTACAATATCATCGATTTGAAAGGTCTCTCCGTTGTCAACATTTCGCTTGTCCTTATGATGACCTGGCATCTATGCTTTTTTTTACTTTATTCACACGACATAACAGTAACAGTTTCATTATAACACTATTGACATTTAATTTGTATGGCAATGTTGGATTTCATTTTAACACCTAACGCGGTTCCCGTGGTTCCCGTGGTTCCTTGCAGTGGTTCTTAACAAAATAATATTAATACGTTTTTTTTGTTGTTAGTTTTTTTGTGTGTATGTTTCTTTGTTTGTTTTTAATTATCATTGTAGAGCAGGGTGACCAAACGTTCGTTTTTCACGATCTTCCCGGTGTCCCGAAGTACCGGAAAAGTCTCTCGGGATGCCTAAATGTCCCGTTTCTACAACCTAAAACACATTTTCAAATCACTAAAACTTCCTACTTTATCATATGACTTCAACGTCATATTTTGGCTAGCTGCTGTGTAGCCAGTGCCAGTAGTGATGTGGGCTCGCTGTGTAGCCAGTGCCAGTAGTGATGTGGGCTCGCTGTGTAGCCAGTGCCAGTAGTGATGTGGGCTCGCTGTGTAGCCAGTGCCAGTAGTGATGTGGGCTCGCTGTGTAGCCAGTGCCAGTAGTGATGTGCCAGTAGTGATGTGGACTAGCTGTGTAGCCAGTGCCAGTAGTGATGTGGGCTAGCTGCTGTGTAGCCAGTGCCAGTAGTGATGTGGGCTCGCTGTGTAGCCAGTGCCAGTAGTGATGTGGGCTCGCGTGATGGCTGCACTGTTCCCCCTCCACCACTCTTCCGACGCGGCAAAATTATTGTTTTCAGAGTTTAAATTAAATTACAAAATTGAAGGTAATTTTTGTTTTTTTAATTATAGGCCTCAAAATAGTAAAAGTGAGCACATTTCAATAAACAGTTTCTGGCGGGGGCCCTGGGACCCAACTTTAGCTGGAGGGTATCCCCCCCCCCAAACCCTCCTTGTGTGTGTCCCGATTCTTTCAGTTCATGATTTGGTCACCCTTTTGTAGAGCCAAATCATTCTTTTAGAAATGTCCGACGAGCTCATGACGTTCAATCATATCACCACCCCCCCCCTTCAATAAACCATAACACTAACCCTAAACCAAACCCTAACCTTAACCCTAACCTGAAACAAACCCTAATCATAACTTTACACCAAACCCTAACCCAAACCCTAACCGAAACCCAAACCCTAACCCCTCTAAAAACCCAAACTCTGACAAATATTAAGCCAACGGATGTTAAGGTTCTTGTGTTGAGCGATTAGTAAAGAAAGAAAAAAAATTAAATTAATTATCCAAGTCCAGTGCAACACCTCCTCTGACGTGTTTGAGCAACCTGCCCATGAAATAACCAGAGGTCAAATCTTACTACCAAAAGTAAAATACCCGCGCGTGCCAAAAATAGACTGGTGGTTTGAAAGAATTCTCTTGCAATTGTCTGTATTTTTAATGAGGCTAGGTGAATTTTTTTTTGTTTAAATAGTGTTTCAAAAACATGTTATCTATGTTTCTATTTCTTTTTTGTTTCGTTATGTTGTTTGTTGTTTTTTTACTCGACCATCCGCTCTCTTTTTAAATTCAAATCCGCTCCCTCGATTTCTGTTGGTCAATTTTTTTCTCCGTTATTTCTTGCTTTGCGGCCAGAAATCTTTTTCTTTCTATGGTAGAAAAAAAAGGGGAAGTAATTACTTTAAGATGCGTCCGAATGATCATCCGGGCACTATTTAATAAATCACCCCCCCCCCCCCTTATTCCTCCCCAATTCACCCCCAAAGTTCCTTTGTCTTAACCGAGGTCAATCAACAGGCTTGCCGACCACCAGGATCTAATTCATTCACATTCGAGTCACGATTGTTTTTGGGCGAGAAGATCAATGTCATGGGTCAAGGTTGTTTGCAGAGACACGCTCAGAGTTGTGAGTGAGTGCTGCGTGTAAGGATGTAATTGTCAATGAGCGCCGTCTGTATTTGGATGTCATTGTGAGTGCTATCAGTAAGGATGTATTTAGAGTGCTGCCCGTACGGGTGCAACAATTGTGAGTGAGCTCTGTTTGTAAGGATGTCCTGAGAGCTCTGTCTGTAAGGATGTAATAACCGTGAGTGAGTTCTGCCTGTAAGTGTAAGGATGCTTTGAAAGTGCTGTCTGTAAGGACATGACAACTGTTAGTGAATGCTGTCTGCAAGGATGTCAACATAAATGAGTGTTGTCTTTAACGACGTAACGCTCAATGCGTAATTGTGAGTCAGCACAAATGAACAGTCGCGGTGCCTTTTAAATAGGTAGTTAAGTCAGTATGGGCACTATCATATAAATCCATTATTCTCACAAAAGTATCATTGATACTTTGATAATATCAATCAAAAAAAAAATAATAATAATAATTTTAACATTGTGACCCACCCCTATAACGTAAGTCAAAATTTGAAAAATCTGAGATGCAAACCACCCCCCCCCCCCCTTTTTTTTTTTTTTTCTAAAAAAAAAAAAAAAAAAAAAAAAAAAAAAAACAA
>CAXITT010000757.1:302905-350108 GCA_964033795.1 Lymnaea stagnalis | reverse complement strand
GGTCATTCCCTCCCCCCCCCCCCCTTTTTAAAGAGGATTGGCCAAGTTTTCATCGTGGAAGGGGGCGGCAATAATTTTGAATTTTGGCCCCAGCGAAGTTTCAACCTTGTAATCTACATAATCCAACTATATGCCACTAAACTTTAGACTAATGCTTTTCGGATGTCATTTGTGGTAGTTTATTTTAGTTAAATTGAAGAAGTAAGTTTACAAAAATGTAGTCCATTCACAAATATCTTTCATTTGATACCTAATTTTTTCCTACAAACCCTACAATAATATTTTAAATATTTTTTAATAAATCCAAACTCTCACTTCTGATAACCGGGTCCGAATAGCTTAAGTATTGATTTGTTTGTTTTTTATTGTTTTTTTTTTCTTTAACTTTAAGTTTCTTTTCAGAGTTCTACTTATTGACTATTAATAAATTGTTAATTAGCAATGATAAGTGGATATGCTTTATTATTATGGATGCTAAATTGGTTTTCTTATTTTTTTTATTTATGAAATTGAAATGTTGAAGGCAGGCCTTCCCATGAGACTAAAAGTGTTACGTCGCGTACATCTATGACATCAGTAATGAGTAATGGTCAAGCCAAAAAGATTTGTTTAATTATTATTAAATAATTATGTTAACTTCTAAATCCAAGAAAATAAGTTATTAATTTTATTTGAAGGAGTTTTGTGAATTATATTGAAAACTGAAAAGAGATTTTCTCGTTTAGTTAAAAACGACGAAATATTGGACTGTATACTGACTCACTGACTATACTATAACATTTTAGCATTATAATCAAGAAAATAGCAAAAATCTAAATCATGTCTGCCACACACTGCCCATACTTCTACTTCTATAGTCTATATCATTTAAAATGTATATATTTCATCGGAAATGCAAAGGGGTGAATATACATTTTTTAAAAGAATATTAGTTGCCCCCCCCCCACCCCCGCGTTTAAAATGTTGATCTTAATGTAGTAAATAAATTATAAATCTGTACATCACGCAGATGCTAAAAACGCAAAAATTTCAATTAAAACAAACCACGAGACTAAGTTGTAATTGTATACCAAATTACAGCTCTCTTGGATAAGGAGAACCAGATAAAGTTCCGAAGCACCTAAAGCTCACGTCATATGTAACAACAAGAGGTTTGAACAATAGTATAATAATTAAGTGTGCAAGTATTGAATGATATTTCTATAATTTTAAAATGGTTTTGCTTATTAAAATTCGTCATTCCACTTTAATTTTTTGATTTATCTACTAGATATTCTGCAATCTATGAGTGGAATTTACGATTTTTTGCTGCTGTCACTGAAATATTGCATTCTGTTTTTTGGGACCGAGCTGCATCTGCTGGGCTACGCCATAAATCAGACTTTCCACGTGGATGTCTGGGGTCTTCCTAACCCTTCCACTCATCAGTATTGAGCACTCGGCTAGTAAGTGCACCAAAGTCTCCGGCTCCTCTCCACAGTGACGGCAACTCGGGTCACGAAAAGGATGTATAAGTAGCTTCGAGTGTTGGTCACTAAAACAAATATAATAATAATAGTTCACACTCTTTATTACTTCAGTAGCCACAGCAAAGTAGTTGTAATAACCTTGCCAAGTGAAATTCTAAAATCACTGGCAATATTAGACATAATAAAGTAAAAATAATATTAAAATACCTATTCTGCTAATAAAAAATCTTTAGATAGATATTCTTTTAATCATCTATTTTTCCCCAGGGCATGTGATTAGAACTGCACATGTTGAACTTTTGACCAGATTACAAAAAAATCTATAAAGCATTCGCCCATCTTTCACATAATTCATTGAACATGCACGCTAGATTGACTGCAGAACAAAATAACAAACAGGATCACGTTATTGACAAAAAAATTTTTTTATTTGGTTTGAACTACCAAAGTTATTTGACATAATTATTTTTGTTGTATACATGACATTGATTTTAATTCCATTTTCAAGTTAAATGCTCCTTTAATGTCACGAGGAGGAGATTCTGTGATGACGGGGGTCATTTAATTAGGAAATAGAAAGCAGGTGAGGGAAGTAACTTCACTCAATGCATTCATTTGTTCCAAAGGATTCACATGTCAATACTACCTAATTTAAATCAATACAATTCGGTGCATACAGTCATTTTTGCATCCTGGTAGTGTTGGCTTTCCGGCAGAGTCACTGGTTCATTTAAATTTAAAGTTAAAGCATGGATGACAAAAGAAATAAATACATGATCACAAGCACACATTTGCCTTACATTGGCTGACATGTGCATATACGGTATATATCAAATATTTAGACATGAAAAAAAAAAAGTCAATAAGTTAGCATGACACATTTATGTTTTGAACTATTTCTCATGCATTGATAAAATATTAAAAGTTTGCCACTGCAATCATTTATTCATTCCACCTAAGACAGAAATGAAGGGGCTCACTTTAAAGGCAGCTTACTTAAAGTTAAAGTACAGCTTTTTGTTTTTTTAATAGTCCCTTTAATTGTTCCATGCCTAAATATACCTTGATCCACTTACTCCATAAGAAAAGTATGTAGTTTTTTTTTTATTATGATTATTGAAGTCTTAATGCTAAAGTATAATAAATTAACTGACTATTCTTCATTTTTAATCTTCATATGAGTTTTTCTTCTGCCTTAAAATTGAAAATTTCAGGACTTTAAAAAAAAATTAACCTACATTTTTTTAAAACAATATATATTGTGTACTGGCAGTTCTAGAAAGTTGGCAGACAAGTCACAAAATAGTACCGGGTACCATTAGACATGCCATTGTAAAACAGACTTTACTATATTATATTTACAACAAAATATTCACAGCACAGCTTAAAAATTAACCATGGTATATTAATGGTAGCTTAATTGAGAATATGCTACAAGTTATGGGAGAGGAAACATCTTGAAGATAACAATACATGATTGATAGGTGGAAGGGGGGAAGGAGAAACCAACAATATCATCTAATTTGTGGGGAAGAACTCACTGATAATAAAGCTTATTCTTGTTTCCCTAATTGAAGAGTGGTTGACTGAAACATTTGAACAAGGTGAGAGTTAACGTAATGATTTAAAATTAGATGCAGAGAATTTTATCATTTAAAAACCAGAAATTCATTAGGATAAAATTACAGTATTAACTTTTTTGCCCCCAAAAATTCCTTTAGGGACCAGATTTTATTAACAATTACATACTGTTGGCCACTCTACTCGTATCAAGATGTCACTAACTAGTTAGACTGAATCAGCTACTTTTTTGTTCATTGAAAGGGACGTTAATTTCCCATGTGTTAATTTCGTATAATTCTTCATATGCATTTTTTATTATTTCATTGGACAATAATATTCTAATACCCCAACCGCTTTTACACAGCAGATTTATTTCACCAACTTTTCAATAAAAACAAGAAAATATTACGCTCCAAACGCAGTTTCGATATTCTTATCTCAATAAGGGCAGTTATTGGGAATTTTATTTCGTGAAATCAGTGGCATCATATTTCCTTCACCTTCCCCTAGAAAAACTGATATTTGGGGGTCAGAGTTGGGGGGTGGGGCTGAAAATTTGAATGCGTTGTCATTCGCATTTAGTCTATGCACAAAGTGTCATCTAGATAGGTTGATGGAAAGTGGGTCAATTAGCCATCCAGAGATTTTGCCATCCAGAAACACACTAACAAAAGTGAAGTAGATATAAAGTATAAAGGATTTTTTTTTTTTAAATGATTAGTACTTTGGAAACGAGGAGGGGTTTGAAGGTGACGGGAAATCATTTTATTTAAAGCCTGTAACATCTCACTGCATTATGTATCACATTATGAATACTCTTCAATAATATTAAGAATCTAACAATAATACCTATTTTAAACAGCAATGCTGTATCTGAAAGCATAGAACATTGGCCCTTGCAAGCTTTCTTATAATAAATGTACGCTCATTTGATCTCAGAATAAATATGAAAGATAAGACTGATCTATAGGATAGCTGCCTTTCGATATATAAATTGCCTATTAAAAAAACATTAAAAAATTAATCAGAAGAATATTTAAACAAATAATCATATACACTGTATAAATAACAAATAATGTAGAAAGATATTTCATGTTGTTGCCTCATGGGAACCATATTTTTTTAAAGTTTGCATGAAATATCTGTTGAACAGGTCCTCTATAAAGATTAACATGGTTTAAAAAAAAAAAAAAAAAAAAAAAAAAAAAAAAAAAGTAAAATATAAAAAAACAAAAAACAGAAAAAAAAAAAAAAAAAATTTTTTTAAAGTTTGCATGAAATATCTGTTGAACAGGTCCTCTAAAAAAATTAACATGGTTTAAAAAAAAAAAAAAAAGAAAGAAAGAAAAAATGTATAATCTACAATCCCATAAACCTGGACAGAAAAGAAATGGATTAAAAAAAGACGGGTCTTATTTAAAAATAGCAAGCCATTTACCCATGCATTTTAAGGATGGAAATAATTGAATGTGGTTGGACACAAATAAATGAATGTGCTGGACAGTGATAAAGTTTACCGGTATTTAATTAAAGACACAATTTGTGTAAGTAAACCAAATAAGCATGGAGTAGAAATGTCTAAATGTTAATTTTGTCTTTTAAAGCTAAGTAAATTGTTTACACATAAGTAATTTAGAAAATGAATGAAGGAGACTCAACACAGTTTGACTTGAAACAATGAGCTAGGAATTAGAAAGCCAGCACACACAAAAAAAAGCTATGGTGCTAGAGCTTAATGGAAGGTTAGTTGTCTAATTATGCACAGCAGACTTATTTTTTCATGTTGAAGGTGTGTGGGATTTTTAAAACATTTTTTTATTGTAATGTTGCTCAATACTGAAGCATCGAACTAGGCAATGGATGGGTTAAACCTTACAAAATTTATCTTTATAATATGAACTGAAATTATTATTTTTTAAATTCTACACTGCATGTTTTTCTCTACTTTGATATTTCTTTTTAAAACTTCATTTGAAAAAAGATGACTGGAGCAAAATGGAAGCTCTACCAAAAAATTTATTTTTATTAATTACATTAACACAACATTATTTTAAATTGTGGAGCACTTATTATAAAATTATTAGCTATAGTGCAAAATAATAATTTTTTTTAACATATCCATTACAATTTAGTCAGTTTAATGGCCTGGATACTAATATTTTACATAAATCTTTAGAAATTCTGACAGAAATCTCACTATACTCAAATCTCAACACAACTGCCATTCATAGATGTACGGTACAGCAAATACACATCAGCAAAAAAGATATTGTCATGTTACCATACTTAAAAAAAATTGAAACACTCATCCCTTTACTCCAGTCATGGGGAAGGAAGCTTATTTTCTAACTAAAGTAAAGTTTTGAAACCGATAAAATGCTCATAAAATTTCCGGCTCTGAATCGGACAGACGACATCTCGGCTGTTCATCCGAAACACATTAGCCTCTCAGCTAGCAAAGGGCATGTATATAAAAGTAGAAGAATATTAGAATTACTTTTCTTAAAGATGACTGAAATGCTTAATACTCTTGACGCAAATATAATTGTACATGAAAACAAATGCATGGTTGCCTTGGTTAGATAAAACCAGCAGGAAAGTCATCTTCATCTGCAGTGAGTTCTTACATCTTTAAAATAAAATTTTAAAAAGCCAAGATTATAATCATTTACAATTGAATGAGAACAAATAATAATATATACAAACTTAATATACAATAAATGCATGGGGGTGAGTTTCTGCAACAGCCTCTAGCTCACTTATGTCTTATGTAAATGCTTACAGTACAGAGGTAGCACAACACACATGAAAAGTATGTTGATATAGAAGGTGAAGCTTAATTTATTCATCTATGAGTATGAGAGGGATGCAAAAGTTAAAAATTGACTTATAATTGTTTTCCCAAATAATTTGTTTAAACTAAACTTCAACACAATGAGATTCTGGTAATAAAGAGATGATAGGTCTTGCACCAAAAAAAAATTGTAAGTTTAATTAATTTTCACTTATTAAATAAGCTGAGTACAGAAAGGTTGCACAAATAATCAAATTGATCAATTACCAAGTAATCTGCCTCTGCTAAATATTGTTGATTGAGCATGTGGTAACAAGGAGAACCATTGAGATATTACTTCAGTGCCTTTGAGATGTATAGTAGCAAGGAAATAACCAAGCAAAAACATCGAAAAAAGTTGATTATCTGGCTATATCAGTTCAAGCTATTTAAGGCTTGACAGTTGAGGAAAAAAGTGAAATGTTATTTGGTGTCCACCTTGTTTTTGTACAAAAATACTGACGACCAGACAGAAAGAAAAGAAATTGACAGTAAGGGGGCAAATGTATCAAAGCCTATATCAAAATCTAAATTTCAGTGAATTTTCAGTGGGCCTATTTATTTGTAAAAAAATAAAGATACACTTCAGTTGGCTAAATGGCAGATTACCAATTATTTAATATGTGCAACCTTAACATCCTATTGTAATTTCTTATTTTTATAAGTGATTTAGGTGGGTTTTTTAAAAATTAAGTTATAATAATTAGGCCACCTTTCTAAAAATTAATCCTATGTTGTGTTTGTGTATATATATATTTCAGAGACAAATGAAAAGTCCTGGTTTGAATTTAAAATTAATGGTAAAATGAAAATATAAATGTATAATGAAGGAGTTACAATGGAAAATATTGCATTTATAAAATAACATGCAAGTAAAAATTAAAATTACTAACTTAAACTTAAATGTTAAAAATCTTTTGTCTCTTTTAATAATTCATGATTGGAAATAAAAATGCTCTAAGATGATGTACTATTTTTAAAAATACCTGATTGCATTTAAAAAATACTATCACTCAAAATTTGAACCAAAGTTTGCTTGTTTATGTTACAAATATTTCTGTTCTACTTCTACGTGTTCATAACTTAAAACTAGAAAAAATAACATCAGGAAATAAAGAAATATAGTAGGCATAATTAATTTCTTTGGTGCCTTTTTTGTATAAAACTGACCCAAAAGTAAGTCATTTGGCTTCAGCCATCAACTGTGGTTTATTCATATTGCCAGCATGCTCATGCCTCAAATAACTTCAGAAAGCTAATGCTCTTAATGATGTTTGTCTACAGTTTGCGTGAACATGTTCATTCCAGAGATTAGGTAAAAGTATATTTTGTACAGAATTTCTTCAGTCTTGCTACCGTCTCTCTGGCTCAGAAGTATTGTAAAGAGTTGAGATGACATGTACATTTTTACGCGCAATGGCTCATTTAAAGTTAACAAGAGTTGATCTTTTTACCACCTCTTTGATAATGCTGAAGATTAAGCTAACAGCAGAGTAGACAAGATAATTTAAGTTATTGGTAATGTGAAGATTTAAAATTATATGTTATGAAAAAGAAACTGGCAACCTTTTAGGGAAAACTTTTTTATACATTAAAAAAAACCCACTAACTTCATCTTGGCCCTAATAGAGGAAATCATTATAACTATGCCTTATGACTAATCCCAATTTAATCTTTACCAGAGTTAAGATGCAGTAACAAGTGAATAAATAAAAATTGACAATATATACATTAATTAAAAATAACTGCATTAAAATTAATAGATTCATCTTTACAATAGTGAATAATTTAAAAACATTTTGAAATAAAATAATTTTGCAATATGTGAATGTTTTTACAAGGGTCAATTTTTTAAAAATTTTGCATTGTTTTTTGACATGTCATAAAAGAGTTTTCAGCCGCTCTCGACCAATAAGTTAAACAAAAACAACAGACAATGGAAATGTGAAAGACAGCATTAATTGTCTCATAAACATAATAATAATACATTCTCAGAGTAATCTAGATTGTTAGCTCTTTGCAATTTAACATCAAAGGTTTTTTAAGACTCGAGTTCCTGTGGTTTTTAAGGGGTTATATTTTAAAAAGGCTTGATCTTTATTTATTAAAAGATAACCTAACATCCACATGTCTAACAACCTTGAGCACTGAATAAAATTAAGAACATGTTAATATAGTTTAAACAAAGGTCAAGGCCAATTAGGCACTCACATAATAAAAATTTAATGCTCAATAAAATCTAAGAATACACTGTGTGCTTGTAATTGCTTTCTTGAATTATATCAAGTTTAAACTGTTGGGAGTTATATTAAACAAACAACAACAAAAAAAAGCACTGCTTTTTACTTGTTTAACATTTGAAAAAAATAAATGCAATTATTGTAATGTATTTATGAGTTGTTCACATAAATGTAGACTAGTTTTCCCTTTCCATTAACTAGATGACATCAAATAATCATCTAAACCTTCGCATTCTTTAAAATTTACTTTATAGTAAGAAGCAGACAAAAACGTATATTTTTTGGCCCATAATACGAATAAGCCATCAAATAATAATATAAGATGAAAGGTTCCTTGATTCTCTTTACCATCAAGAGAAATACACTGTTCATGAGCCAGCATCACTGGTCTGATCACATTTCAAATCAAGTGATTTATTTCTACAGTATCCACTAAGTAGTCATTATCAATCAAAAACAGTCATAACAAACCACCAGTAATTTTAAATTGTAAATCAGATGATTATAAAAAATGTTTCTGCAATAACTATAAATGAAAGTTGTATCGGTGCATCAGATATGGTCAGCTGAAATGAAATTTTTACACAGAGGAGTGACAGATAAGTCAACATAGTCTTTAAATTGTGGTATCACATTAGAAATAAATAAGTGAAGAAGATTGTTTTGATAAATACATTGCCTACACACCTTTGTTAGCCTCCTTAATCATTTCGCTGTTCAAACACCAAATATTAAGCAATTAAAATTAAATGCTTTTCTGTGAAGATAGTTTTGCTCTAAACAACTGCTTAAAATGTGCAATATTCTTTCACAATAAAAGCAAATAAATGCTTTTCTCTCTTTTTCATCCTCGACTGTTTGATACTTTGTTTGGGAAGCAAATTGGCAAGTGTAAACAAATGTTAACAAAGCCTGCTTATTATTTATAGGCAGCCAAAAAAAGTACTTTTGCACTAGCCGCCGATTTAGCACCTTGTTCACAAAGAACACCAGAATGCATTATTTATGACTGAACAACAGCAACTGAGGGCGACTCTGGTAGATGGGGTGAGCCAACCATGTGTGGAGATCCTGACTCTATGACAGCACTGGAGCCAATCACAGAATAGCTTACAATTTCATTCAAATTTGAAGGAGCAGAGGTAGTCTTTGAAATCACAGAAGATGCAGGGGACACTGAAAACAGAGAAGATGAAGTGGAGAAGCCATTACCAGAGGATGGGGGTGATGTTACACAGGAATCAGATGTGGGAGTTGAACAGGTAGTGTCATGACATACAAAGGCATAACTTGTGTGCACTGAAGGATTATCACTTGAAGAAATTAAGGTCACAGGATCACTAGAAGTTTTGGACAAGTTTTGGGTTGATGGTGAATTCTGCTTCATTTGAGAAAACGAGGAAGAATGTTCAAAAATTTGTTGAGCTGTTAATATCACTTGTGAGCAACTGGATGCAGCAGCTGGGCAGACCATAGTGCTGTCAGCAGATGCAACATCTTGCTGCAATATAGTTCTGACAGTGCCTGGTGTAGAATTGGTTGCTGGAAGCTGCAGTTTTGATTCTGAGCACAGCACTGAAAGTGCCGCTTCCGATTTACTAGGTGTCGCTGTTTTTGACATCAATGTCTGTATCAGGCCCATATGGGTTCCTAAAGCTGATATGAGTTCACTTTTGAACGGCTGTTGAGTGCAAAATGCTCCAGAGGTAGGCTCAACACTAGAAGATGAATTAGTTTTTATACCAGAGCCCTGGACCTTTTCAGTTACTCCAGCTGAGGAACTAGCCATATGATTAGAAAGAAATGTGTTTTGGCCATCAAGGCTAGGACTTTTCAAAGATGCTAACTGGAAGATGTGATTGTTTGTTTTATCTTGAGACTTAGATAAAGTCTGAAGTTTCTCATGGCACCTAACTTCACTGGTACACTGAAGTGTAGTGACCAAATTGGTTTTTGAGAATGGGACATGAGATGATCCTCCAGCATTTATGTCAACTTCTGGCCTCATTAACTCAATGCATTTCTTATCTTGCTGAACAGATTCATTTCTTTGCTTAGATCTGGATGTGTTTCCCCGTCTGACTTTGCCCATAGCAGGAGAAGAATTGGGCTCTTTTTTGTCTTTTTTGTTCACAGAAGCATCCAAGTTCCTGAGAATCTGAAGAGCTTTCAAATTGTTCTGCTTTTGGGGAGTTAATTTAAAATGATTTTGCATAGGGTCAGATTTGGAAAGCTTCCTTACTTCAGCAGGAATGGGCTTAAAACTTGATACTAAAAAAGCCTGTGTATCATTGGAGTTAGTTCTCTCAGTGAGATTGGAGAATTTAGCTGTACTTAACATTGGTGATGATTTGGCCACTGAAGGACAAGATAATTCTGTACTTCCCTGATTCACCAGCCTTGTGGTATTAGATCTACCAATATTCCACAAGGATGAAAATGAAGTTGGTGAGCTCCTATTCAGAGACAGTGCACTTTTAATGGCTGGGTCTGCAGTGAAATGTTGCTTGAACGAAGACAAAACGAGCAGAGCAGATGTAGCCACAGCAGTATCCAATGACGCTGCCTCTGCAAAAGTTGGAGCCAGTATCGGTAACTGATTAGATCCAAAACAAAGAGGTTTAGTTAGAGATTCTGAGTGATGTGACACAACCTCTGATTTAGTTCCCTGTTGCTCATGTATGCTAATTGTATGTTGCTTTGATTCAAATGAGTGAGTTTTACTAGAAACTTCTTCACAGAGAATGGCTGACCCATCTCCTTTATCAGCACCAGGGGACTTAGCTTTCACTGGTAAGTAGTCACTTTTGTCTGTATCTGATGCTGAAGAAATGACTACTGATTCACCAACAACAGCTTTCTTCTTGTCTGTTTCTTGGATGGACTGTTCTTTCCTGTAGGCAGCTATTATTATGAATAGAAAAATATAAAGCATATTAGACCAACTATTAAATTAACTTATATACAATAATCGAAGTTTAAGTTGATCAATTAAAATATTACTGTAATATTACTTTGGTGCTGGGTGGCCGAGTGGTCTAAACTGAGCAAATCTCAAGTTGGTGGTCTGGAGTTCAATTCCAGCAAGAGCAAAAACACCACCAGCACCCCGGGTAGATGGGACTCGCTAACCTTGGACGGCAACTCATCTAAGAGAAGGAAACTCTGAAATCAAACCCGGAGATGGAGTCCCGAAAGGCGGATAACATTGATACAATGAAACATTCCGACAACTCCTGCGACGTCACTGGTGCCAAGCTGTATCATCCATTGATGTTCCCTTGGGTTACCCAGCGGCGTGGAGAGAGGCGATTTGCTGTTGGGAACCAGCTTATAATCCTTCAAGTATAATAATCCCAGGCTATGTGGATTTTGTCCTACGAAGCCCACTCCATCGTCAATTGTGACAGACGGATGCCAGCAAAAAAAAAAAAAAAAAATATTACTTACATCAGATCTTGCCAACAGTTTTTTTATATGTTAAATAAAAATCTAAAGAATTCATTTGTGAACCAAGCAGGGGGCTTTCTATAAATAACTGTCTATCGACAAGTTTGTTACAAAATTTAAAACTTTTTCTCCACACACATTTAAATTTAATCACGAATAAGACAATACAAAAAAATACTTTTAAAAAACACACTTTTCCAAAAATGTATTAAAAAAGTATAAAACCCCACATACTTTAGGATTTGTTTTATAATACAACTTATAAAGTTGTGGGACATCCATTCAAACTACTTACGTTCAGCTTGCATTGAAATCCTTGTGATGCAGTAATTACGTGCCTTACGCTTACGACTTCCTGTCAATGGCTCCGAAGGGCGATTTTCTTTAGGAATGGGGATATGAGGAGCTGGACATCCAGAATCTGTTGAAAGAAGAAGCTTGAAGATTTAAACTTGGGAAAACAACTTAAAAAGTTCTACAGCAGCTGGGAATCCAAGCATGGAAAAAAAAAGCATTAGTTAGGTCTGAGTGGAAGGAAGTAGTGAGGCAGGTGAGGCTGTAGGGCCACAGGGAAAATCCTTTGGTCGTTAAAATTATGAGCAAATATGCCTGCTATTTTGAAATGCATCTTTTCCATTTTCAGTATTATCAGTTAAATTTATGATAAGTATACTATATAAGAATCATTTATGATAGGTATACTATATCATCATTTAATTATATCTTTCAGTAAATGAGCTTAAAATGACTTTTATTCTGACTAGCTTTAAGTAAACATCTCTTGAACTTTATTATTGAGAGTATCATGGAATTATTTTGAACTTTTATGATTCATCTGTTTCAATTCATATACTAAAAGAAACCTAAATATAGTTAAGATGAGGCAACAAATTCCTTACCTTGATATTTTAAAGAGCAAACTGCTGGGGAGGCTTTGCATGGAGAAGGATTTGATAATTCAATGTCATTTTCATTCACATTTCGTGTTCGAGACAAAGTTTCACTGTCACAGCGGCGGCGAAGAGATTTTTTTTTCTCCATCTGGTCTATGGAACAGACTGGCAAGGATTCAATTTCTCTTTCCAGGTCAAAGCCTCTGTAATCAGAAAACATGGTTTTATTAAGTGGGAACTTTCATAAATACTTATTTTTTATTTGCATAAATACTTATTTTTTTTCATTAAACTTATCACCAACTAAAGGGGAAAAACAATTGTTAAAACAACAATTGTTCAAAACAACACTAATCAAAATTATTATTCATTAATATGTTAAATATTCCAAGATGTACTTGAATGGATACAAAATGAATTAGTTAAGAACTTCCAACTCTGGTTGTGGATTTACTTCAATTATAATATTATTAGTCAAACCTGTCAATCAGCAGGCCATGCTAATTATTCTTTGCTACTTATTTGAAGATTTTTCAATGCTAACTTTGTATTTCAAATTAACTTAAAGTTTGTTTTTTCTATCCTAACCCTTAATATTACTTACCCATTTCTGAACCTTTTGTCATCACTTGGTACAACTTCATTGCCACACTTGGTAATGGCACTATGAACATTGGAATTGATGGCACTAATATCAATTAAAGATGCATCCCTCTCACTTGCTGAACGTTTCAATGTCCTTTTGCACTCCATCTTTTCATATTCATCTCTAGTTCTATTCAAGGGGAAAGAAAAAATATTGAAAAAAACTAAGGATTTCATCATTCCAGTTAAGACAAAGCCTTTGCTTTACTAGAAAAAAGAAATTGTTTGCATATTCAAAAACTCCTTACTTCTTGCTTAGTAATGTGTCTAGAGAGCACTAATTGCTATATAATTAACAAATGTATATTCATAGAGAAATGAGGATATACAGATCTGCCAACCTGCCAAGTAAAAAATCTGTAAAGGGATGTGTGGGGGCGCCCCGGCAGGAGGCGTTGGTTAAGATCTACATACTAATGCACAAGCCTTTTTTAGTAAATAAAGAAATGTAAAGGTACCTCCATTCTCTTTGAAGAGTCCACCGAACATGAGAAAAACATTACTGGAAATGTTTATATACAGAACAGAATATCTATTTTATTAACATATGTACACAGGCTGCTAAGAGTTAAGTTTTCCAGCATATCCCCTTGTGGCCTTTTTGCACTTAGGTAAGCATTGCAATTGATTTTAGTTACAAGCAAGTTACAGAGATTAACAACTTTCATGCTTGCACTTGTTTGTGATTTTTATCTTCTAGCTATCTGCGTGTCTGGAAACATTTGTCTGACTCTGGCATTAATGATCAGAGTTGGCTAGACATATTTCCTTCAATAAGAAATGTGGTAAACAAAACTTCCCATCTGATAACTGAATCGTCAGACTCCTTGGCAAACAAATTAGACATGGATGTTGTAGATTCACTGATTTTAGCTCCAGCTGTATAGGTTTTTTGGGGTTAAAATATGAAAAATAAGATTTCCAAATGGGTTACATACCCAAAACTTCTCCCATTCCTCTCAGCATTCCTGGCTGCTAATCTCTCTCTTGAAGGTTGGATAAAACCTTCTTTTATAAGTTCCTGGTACTTCTGGCCCCTGTTTGCACGGCGAGATTTCCTGACTGGGGGGACACTTGTATCCTCATGATCTGAGCGATCTCCTGATTCTATAGGATGAGTTGGCCATTGGTTGATATTATCTGGTACAGAGAAAAATATATCATTACACAACATATAAAAAAATTCAAATTCATCACATTTAAAATGTTCAATTCATTGCAAACAATTGCTTCATAAAATTATTGTTGTTAACAATATAATTAGCAGAAATATTTAAGTTTTAACATTGTTAACAAAGAACAAACCATTAGTTGGGCTGGGGGGTGTCTGTCTGTAGGTCTGCCATGCTACATGATTTTGAGGGGAGACAATTTCATTGCCATTTTGTTTCACTGGTATATTACTAGAGCAAGGGGATTGTTGTATAGACTCCATAAATGGCACACAAATACTAGATCCCTCAGATTTTCTACAGGAAGTGCAGCCATCTTTGCCTGGGGGAGATCCACACACCTGAAACAGTTTATTTCCTTTTCATTAAAAGACTCATGCTTTTTAATTTATAAAAACAATTAGCAAACAATGTGTATCTACAAGGTGACAAACTGAGAAAAATATTAATTCCTCAAAATACAATGAATTTAAAAAACACTTTCAACAAAGCATTAATTCTGTCAAATGGATTTCCACTACATACCGTATTTTCCGGCGTATAAAATGACTTTTTAACCCATGAAAATCTTTTCAAAAGTTGGGGGGTCGTCTTATACGCCGGGGATCGTCTTAAGAGCTGGTGTACAGCCCAAACCGTAGATTTTAAAAGGAAAAGTAGGGGGTCGTCTTATACGCCCTGTCGTCTTATACGCCGGAAAATATGGTATCTTTTTTTTTTTTAAATTCTTCATAGAATTATAGAGAATGTGTTCTTACCTCTCTTACAACCTTCTCCACTAAGCTGCTAGCAGTCAAAGGTCTACAATCTTTTCTCTCATCTGGCTGTAACCAAACTTCTTGCTTTTCCACTTTGATATCATCAGGTCTTATAATAGTATCCTGATTATGTGAATCATTTCTCAAACAAGGCTGAGTATTTTCAGAAATCTTGTCCCCAGAAAAATCTGATTTACAGAGTTGCTGAACAATGTGGTCATAAATTTTCTTGCCACAAGCAGCAATAGGTTTGAGTATTGGTTTGTTGTCATGATTTGACTGGGATTTATTAGGAACTTCAGAATTCAGAGCAAAACTTAACAATTTCTGCTCATCTGGTCCGTTAGTTGCATCAAGGCCATGTTTGATCTTGACATCATTCCAGTAACGTTGGTGCCATATCTGACCAGGCCGATACTGCTGAGGAGATTGACCCTGGGAGAGTTGTAGCATCAGCTTTGGGTGACTACTGGCACTAAAAGAAGGGTTCTGAGATTGATAAGATTTCACTGCATCCAGAGGTTGGTTCAAAATAAGTCTTCCATGTTGGCCCACTGCATTTTGAGATTCATTCTGGACAGGTGCTGACTTCAAACTATGGGCATGTCCTGCCTTATCATTTCTGTTGGTTTCAACAGTTTTATTTGAAAATGGGAATTTTGCATCTGAAGCATGAATCTGTCCTGTCATGGGGTTTCTATTTTTGAATGAACTTGATTGAGAGTCCCCTGATGCTTGTGCATTTCTTTCAATTTCTTGAGCCAAAATTTGCCTCTGAGTATGGTCTTCCTCTAATTTAGCTTCAACAAGCATGCGCTCTGCCCATTTCTTTTTGAGCTTTCCTTCACTAAATGTGTTGGTATTTGTAGGTGTAATTGGTAGCCTCAAAGCTGGTTCATAAAGATCTCTTAACTTTGGGCTGACTGAAGTTCCCAGATTCATGGTAAGTTTTTTCAAACTCTCAAATTGTTGAAACAACCCACAACCAGAACTTGATCCATTGTTAGAAGACAAAGTTAACTTTGGTGAGCTTGTGTCAGGACCATTTACAATTGTAGATTTCTTTCCCTCACATGAGGAAGATGTAAGACCCACCTTTCCTTGAATTGTGGGCTTTAGTTCATGCTCAAACTTGATACTCTGCAGTAAAAGTTTAGACGACAAAGGTGCTTGCCTAATGTCATTGGCTGCTTCATTTCTTGGATAGCTTTGTTGTTCTTCAGTAAATAAAGTATGAATGGGTGAGCCATTGTTCATCTTGGAAAATGTTTCGCCTACAACAGAAACTGGCTTAGGTCTATTTCTTGGAACAGCATCCTCTATCTGAGATCGTCCAATCAGTGGAGACTCCAATGTCTGTGACTTTGTCTTACTGGGTTCCCTCCATTGATAAAAGTCTGGATTATTTTTTTCCATCTTAATATCCACCTTGAATTGCACATCTGTTAGTAACTGAGGGTTTGAAGGGTGCAGAGAGTCATGTGAAAAAGACTGCTGCCTCCCAATGGCTTCAGGATTAGGCATTGCTTTGCTGGCTTCAACAGATACTAATTGTAACTGAGTTTGGCTTTGAGTGCCTGCATTAATGCTGCCTAAGGGGTGAGCCCTGTGAGATTCCAGTGATTCAGGGGTTGTTGCTGTCTTGGTAGCAACAATTGAATTCAAATCCCTGGAAGCAGAAAATGTTGACAGGTTGAAAAATGCTTGATTATCTGAAGTTTCTGTTGCAAATACGGGTGATTCTGCCCCATCAACATAGGGTGGTGAGGGAGATGGGATCGATTCTGTAGCTGATGATGAAAGTCTCCTCCTTGGGGAGCCAACTTTGTACTTTTCAACGGATGAGTACCTATCCTCACTTTGAGACAGGGGCAGAAGCCTCTGAGAATAAATGGACAAATTAAGAGGTGACAGGTCTGTCTTACTTTGACAATTATGAAGCTTATTCTCATTTGTAAGGTTACTAGCAGGAGATTCAGCAGAATTTTCAGTCTCGGTCAAGCTCCAGTGTCTGGCTCTTTTCTTTGGTGGTGGCATCGGTTGGTGGCTGGAAGGGTTTAAGGAGGACAACATTATGGATGGTGCAACTGAGTTGGACACTTTACTTGTTGCAAGCTGCTGTGAATGGCTGTTTTGGAGATGTGCAGAAGATGAAGATGGACCTTGTCTGTCTGACGAGCTGTGAAGTTCACTTGAACACATCTGCAAAGACATATTTTCAATATCAAATTATTTCTAAGCATCCCAAATATACAGAATATTTTCACATTAAAAATGTATTTAAATTTAAAATAATTATTAAATCATATTTCTAACAAAGGAAAAAGTAGCTTAAAAAACAAAAATGTTCTACATTATAAGGTCCGATAAAAATTATACATAAAAGCAACTCATCCAACCTCTGCTAACTGTAGCAGTGCATTGTTGCTGGAACCACTTTGATCAGACTTGTTATTGTTTGATTGTTGTGTGGTTGACTGTGGTGCTGTTGCTAATGATGAAGAAGCTCTAACTTCATGTGATGTTTCTTTATCAGCCATAAGTAACAAGTTTAAGCCACCCATTTTGTCTAAATCTGAATGGGAAAAAAAATGGTTAAATGGAAATTATTTGCAAATATTAAATGCAAAATACAAAAATAGATCTAGCTGTTCATTTTGATTCACACTCTTCTGGCTAAAGCTTTGGTTTTTTTTATTCTTTTTTTTGCACACAAAAAAAATGAAAAGTCAAATCTAATTACCTGCTAATTTTCCTGGAGTAATCCCACCTTCTTGAGAAAGATCTGCAACACTTTTCATTACTAAAGCATTTGTGGGTTTCACTGGTAACTTAGCTGAAGAGACATGTGATTTCTCATTGCTGTGCCATTTGTAATTAGGATGAGCTTTCATAAAGGCATCTTTATACTGAAATCAAAGAACATGAGATACCTATTGGTTGAAAACCTTCAGATTGGCTTATATAAAGATAATCAGGATGATCATTAATGCTGTAATTAAGATTTATGTGTATTTTTTTCCTCTCAATGCTTACATATTTTGTGTTATCTGTGAAACATCCAAAGAACACTTACAAAATTTAATGAATGAAATTTATATAATAGAGTACCTGTTTGGCTAGATTGGTATATGTTGATTTCTCTTCTCCTAAATTGGCCCAAAGATCACCAAGGAGACGAGTAACACTACGATTATCCATATCTGGGTTTTTTTGCCTAACAACACTCCGATGTCTCTTGCAAAATATTAGAAATGCATTCATAGGACGCCTGACATCCTTTTTCTCTCCTCCATCTCCATCCATTCTTGTGAGAAGATGTAGTTTAACCTTATCAAATTGTAGAAAAGCAAAATTAGTAGACACTGAACCACACAAAAGAAGTTGACGAGATTAATTTCTAAGTAAAACTGGAGAAGAAAATTATATTGTCCCTAAGAAGTACACATTTTTTAACCTGAATGAATTTTCATTAGGTCTATTGTGGTTTTTTTAAGGTTCTGAGCGAAGTCATGGGGTAGGGCTAAAAGAATTCATATAAAAAAATGTTCCTCCAGCTGTATTAGGGTTTCCCCTGGTATACAAATAATAAGCTGTAAGAATTTTGTGACGTCATTAATGGATGGCCGACAACATAAAGAGGGTAAATGAGCAATGACCATGATCTCTAAATAAGAATCACTAACTCAAATCTAACTGTTCCGCATGTGCCTTCCATATTTTATGATTAATATCACGAGTTGCCTGAATTTTCACGGTCAATGTCATACTGCCTTCTCCAGGTTTGATTTCAGAGTTTGTCTTCTCTTAACTGGGTAGCCATTCAAGGTTGGTGGTGGTGAATTGGTGGTGGTGTGTTGTTGGTTTTTTTTGTTGCTTGTCAGAGTTATTGCTGGAGATTGAACTCTAATCCACAATTTTGGAATAGAAACATTTTGATCGTACAGCCAGCCACCTAATTTAAGGTCTAATTAATATGCTACTACAATTGGCATAAGAACCTCTGGTCATCAAAAAAAATTATTTATACTGTAGTTTGGACTATCAATTATAGACCTAATTAAAAAATAAGTAGGTTCAACTTGTTTTTAAAAACCTGGTCGTTCAAAAATTAGTTTCCTTAAAAAAGATTTTACATATTATACACACCCAGAAGTTGAGTCTAAATAGTCACAATGTTTAATAATAGCCCTCATCTTAAGAAGCCTATATAAAGACGAGTAATACTTTTCATTCCAGGTCAAGCCCCTTTCTCCTACAAATTTTCAAGTTGTTTTCAACTGTTAGTAATTTAAAACAGTGCTGCTAGAGAAGACACAAGATAAGAGTTCTGTAATTAAAATGTTTTTCTGCCAAGCATAATAACTAAAACTTAAAATTATCATTTAGGTTTTAAATGCAACTTTAAAAACTAATCTGCTTGAAATTAATGCTATTTAAAAATTTTAAAAATGCATTAGTAGATGCATATTTGAAGCCTGTAATTTTTCCTTGTTTCAATAAAAGCCATTTTATAGCTATATACAATATACTATTCCACAAAAAAAATTTCTGGCTTTTTGGGATGGAAATCTATTAGACTGGCAATGCCATTCTCAATCAACAGCATAGCCAAAGCATTGCATGAGTCATAGATGTTCTTAAAATGGTTTTAATCAATTTTAGTTTAGAAAATCTTCTACAGTTGCAGCGCTGACTGGAATGGTCAGCTCAATTCGAAGAGAAATAGCTATATATAGAAATGCATTCAGACATTGATTTGAGTATAAAAATACAAGAACATCCAGTGGTTATTTGTTACAGCCTATGTAAAATATAAATATTTCTCTAACAATTCCAATTCATCAATGTTTGTGATATTTGATAATACATTTTTAAAATCCTAACAATTTTTCAACAGTTTGTAATGAGAGAATGTTTATAATCCTTTAAAAATTGTTTCTATGTTTTTTCATTTGCTCAAAATATTGAGTCAAAGAATAAATAGGAGTATCAAATATGATGAGCTTTTCAACACAATAACAGGCTTCAAATAACAGGATTTTCAAAAGTTTTGATACATTATTTAACTGCCTTTTCTTGTGACAGGCTGGTAACTTTGTTGTGAGAGTCTGACTCAACATCAATAGTTTCTGCACATTCCTTTCCTGTATCTTTATGTCCATGAAACCTTTGTATCTGGTCCTATTTAAAAATGTGTGCGCTTCTTCCACAAGTTTAATAACATTTAAAGCATTTTTAAAAATCAAATTAAAGCGAAAACCAATTAGTAAAAATAAAAATATACTACTATAATGATGTACAAACTCCACTTTTTTTTAGTGTAACAAAGGTGTTATTTCTCACATTCCAATTCCCTTTCCTTGCCTACTTTCCTACTTTTTCGCATTGAATGTTATAATTTTCAGACAAATGCAACTCAATGAATGAAACAATTTTCAGACATATGCAGTATGCACCTCCATGAATGTAATAATTTTCTTAACACCCTCCCCCCCTTTTACAAATAATATTTCTTGTTTTCAAAATAATCATAATTATAATGCTAATACCTAAAATGCCAGTTTTAAAATAAAAAGAAAAGAAAAACAATGTTAAGTTAACAAAATCAAAATTATTAAAATAAATTCTATGGTAATTGGCTTTACAGGCTATCTGTTCATAAGGCCTGCCCTGCATTCTACTCATCCACATAACACTAATTAAATTTAAATGGCATTTCAGACTAGAACTAGGAGTAGTAAGTAGACCACTAGCTACACTATATAATTTAATAATTTAATTGTGTTTCCTCTGAATTACTAAGTAGTATGCCTATTTTAAATGTGCTTGAAAGGGTTAAAAAGAAGGAAAAAAGTTTGAATGAAAGAAAGGATTGTAAGACAAAAGGGTTTATTAAAGAAGCCATCATGACGAATCCTGTGAGTTTACAACTTCAACAATTGACGCGCAATAACTGAAGAAGTGAAAAACAAACTAGGCCTGGTTTGGACACAGAAATGTGGGTCACTGAAACCTACACTGGGCCTTACGTCAGGTAGCTTGCCTCGCTCTGATTGGCCGATATGGAGCCCAGTCAACAAACTGCCGGGCACAGACATTTTCGCAGACGATCATACACCACACCGGTTGTTTTAGTACAATTATGCAAACAACATTGAATGGTGTTGAAATTTACTTGGGTACCTTAAGGCTACATTCATTTATCTTAAATAAAATCAAACAATATATCCGTCCATCCAACAACTGCCAAACGTAAGAGCACGTCCCTGTTATACATACTAAATACTTTATCAAGGCCAAAAAGGGCACGCGATTTTGTACTAGATGTTCGGCTCACGTGTCAAATCTGCCCTCATGTTAGTCTCTTTAACTAGCGTGCTGTTTACTAGTGATCAATCCAAATAAATAAAACTGAAGCTATTTGTTGTTATTACAATCCTGATAACTTATAAGAAACTTTTGTGTCAACTCCTTTTCAGATTTTATGAAACATACCCGGTACCCATATCCAGGCTAGCTCATTATCTATGCACAGGTTTTGTTGTTCAACAAGTCGACCCGTTCAGGACATCCCCGATATCGGTATCACATTAGGAAATAAAAACGTCAATGAAAACCGCTTGGATAAGCGGAGTTAATCCATGAATTAGTAAAAATGTAGCATAATCTCACCTTTACATTATTTGAAAGCAAATACTGTATAAACAAGTAGTTAATTATCACTTTCAAAGAATAGGCCTCACGCAGTACGTCTGTCTACGCCATCAACACCATTTACAGCTGAACTTGGTCTTGGTAAATAGGTCAAGGCTTGGAGAACATAAGATTTGTGAATTCCTACGCAGTGTAACTGTGTGTGACTAATTATTTCTATGAATATATTTTTTCAAATAACGTATCTAACAGTACAATTTGAAAATAATAAATAAGAACATAAAAGTTACAATGTAGTTTATTTTAAATATTGGCCATATGATTACTGAACTATGTCTTAAACGACCTGGCAAAATAATCCCAATCTTTCACGTTAAAAGGTTAAAGCTCTACTTTTAGCAACAACATTTTGAATAAATTGCCGTTGTGTACATTTGATTGGTCATTTCTTTTGCAGTTCTTGTAGACTTCGAGCTGGTCTTTAACAAATACTGGGTTGTAGTTTTAATATTAATTTTAATAAGACGGCTATTTCTTGTAATAAATAAATTATTTTGAAATTTGCCGATCACTATATTTTTCAGCATTATGTTTTGTTACTAAAACTAGATGTTTGTGACTACGATACTTCTACATGAAATCGATCACACACAAATGACACACATTTTACTGGGTTAAATTCAGGTTGACCTAGACGACCTAGCAGTAAAGATGCGAAACAGAAGAGAGGAGCTCAGCAGCTAAACAAATAAGATACCCCAACAAACTACATCTTAAAACATCACTATATTTTAAGCCTTTAACTAAAATGTGATTAACTTATTCTTAGTACCAATAATAATTTAGTCAAGGATCTCATGTCAATACCGATAAGAAAATTACAAAATAAATCAAAGAAACGGTTGCATGATTGACCTTACTTACTTAGAAGTTATAAGTTAACTGCTTAGTGCCTAAAAGTATTTAAATATTACACGTTATGGCGTTTAATTTTTAAGGGTAAAAATTACCGTCAAATGAAGGTATTTTGTTACACACGGTATCGGTATCCAAGAAAGTAAATTTTATGATAATTAATTAAATTAAATCAACAACGAATTATATTTTTTTACAAATCAGACGGGCTGCAAAATTTAAATTAAAAGAAGTGTGAGTGTGACCGACTCACAGTCACAGTTAGGCTGATAGCATCTATTTTTATTGGTTTAATAATTGAATTGTAAGTAAAAATAAAAGTGAAATGAAAATAATAGTTAAAACGTTGAATTTTTTAAATTTATTAAATTTACTGCCTGACCCTATTTTTTTTTTTTTAATTACTTTCTTTTTTTTTTTTTGTTTAAACTGTGCACCAACATCGCTGCGCTCATTGGGGAACATTGCTTCCACTCAGCTTCCCCTGAGAAGATATAGGTAAAATGCTAAAGAATTAACGGTCAGTAATCTGGTCACGACTTGGCATTTATAATTAATCAAAACATTTTTTTTTTTTTTAATTCTTTTTTTTTTTTTTTTTTGTTTAAACTGTGCACCAACATCGCTGCGCTCATTGGGGAACATTGCTTCCACTCAGCTTCCCATGAGAAGATATAGGTAAAATGCTAAAGAATTAACGGTCAGTAATCTGGTCACGACTTGGCATTTATAATTAATCAAAACACTGTTTTTGACTTTGCAAAGCTATCATTTCGCGCAATGTATACTTAATATATTATTTGGTATCTTCGGCTAAGGTGACCAAATCATAAACTGGAAAAAATGGGACACATCCAATGCTGTTTGGGGGGATACCTTCCAGCTAAAGAGGGGTCCGGGGAGCTCCGCCGGAAACTGTTTAAAGGCGTCAATTAATTACGTCAACAATTTTTAAGCAATTTTTAAACCCCTCCCCTTGTCAACAACTGTCAAACGTTCAATGACCCCCCCCCCCTATTTAATTATGTCAACATTTGCTAACCCCCCCCCCCCTTACACACAAAAAGGAATTATATTATAGGCCTAAATAAATTTATAAATACATTTTACTTTGTGTAGATCTATTTTAATGATAATTATCAGATAATAAAATTGTAGGGAAACAATTTCATTAAATCTTTAGCTTGTTAATCAGCAAGTTAAACAATTTTTACACTTAAATTTTATAATGCTGAATCAATTGAAAGGTTGTTAAAGACTAAATATCATTGTTTTTGGTATAAATATGATTATTGTCAGTAAAGCTGACAATTATAATATAGTTTCTAGCTGCTATCATCTTCCCAAGGAGTAGCCAGGTTCAGGGGTGGACTGGGCCGCCGGGATACCGGGAAGATTCCCGATGGGCCGCTAGGACTTGTGATATAATAAAAATAAAAGTCATGAAGATAGGGCCACTTTTTGTTTTTTTCCCTAACCGCTTTGATTTTTTTCCCGGGCCGCTTGAACTCCCCAGTCCACCCCTGGCCAGGTTTGCTCTATCGAAACAATTGGCATCAGTGACATCATTTGGGTAGGTCAGGGGGGGGGGGTTGCCCCCACCCCCTAATTTTAAGGTTTTATTTAAATTGCTAATGTACTGTGGCGCCTCCAGTAATAAACAACTTAACAAGCCGACCAAGTTTTGGTTTTCCCTACCCCTGAAAAAAAACATGAAATGACGCCCCTGATGGGCATAGTCTATAGTAGATGATTGATCGTTTTCATCCTGCGCCACTGATATACCAGACAAGTCAACATCACCCTCATCTAACCATTCAGCACTTAAAATAGAAGCATTGTTGGTATGAGCAATAATTGCCATAAGCTCTCTCTATCTCATTGCAGCTACTCGCATTGGTCGAATCCTTTTTTGTTGAGGAGCAGGTGCTAATTTCTTATGATCAATAGGCCATTGTCGGTTCTGTTGAACATGCTTTTTTTAATATGACTTTTGATGAAAATTGATGTTACAGATGTTGCAAATCCGTTCTAGCAGCGATGTTATTACTGTTCTTCACGTTACATTCACCAAGTTCTCAAAAAAATCGTATTCCTACTCTATCAATATCATTTATCTTGACTGCACACGACACTTGAACCTTGTCCTTGTTCCATACCTGCAACTAGAGGCGTAGCGTGGTGGGGGCAGGGGGGACAGATGTCCCCGGGCGCCAGCTAGTTAGGGGCGCCAAAATGCGCTTTGATATTATTTTATTGATGAAAATAATGGGTTTGTGAGTTGAAAAAAAAGAAAAAGGGGCGCTAAAAATGGATCTTGTCCCCGGGTGCGAATCTTGTCCCCGGGCGCCAAACACCCTCGCTACGCCACTGCCCGCAACAGAATCCACAGGTGAAGAGAGGCCAACTTTTGACTTCTCTTGCGCTAACAATGTGTGCTAACATTCTGACCAGCCATCTGCAGTGCACAGACACACATTCAATAAATCTTATATTGTAAAAGCCTACAAATTATATGACCATTTACATTCAATTACACTTATAATTTTTTTTAAAATAATGTAATAACCAGTCAATTTTTAAGATTAAAATTTTAATAGAGAAAACATTACTATTGACGTCAATTAATCTACCCCCTCCCTCCCCCTCGTCAACAACTGCCAAACATTTCAAAACCACTCCCCCCCCCCTTATTTTGTTGACGTAATTAATGGACGCCCCCTTATTCAAATATACTCATTTTTAACTAGTTTGAGTCATAGAAAATCTTTTTACATTGATCTTCACTTTTGTAATTCCCCCCCCTCGTCAACCACCGCCAAACATTTCAAACCCACTCCCCCCCCCCCTTATTTTGTTGACGTAATTAATGGACGCCCCCTTATTCAAATATACTCATTTTTAACTAGTTTGAGACATAGAAAATCTTTTTACATTGATCTTCACTTTTGTAATTTAATTTAAACTCTGAGGCATATCATAAAAATGAAAACAATAATTTTGCAGTGAATACTTATTTATTTATACATATAAGATCTATGACAGGAACACTGTCGTTTACGCAGTGTCGGCAGAGTAGTGCAAAGAAAAAAAGGGGGTGGGGGTGGGGCAACAGTGCAGCCATCACGCGAGCCCACATCACTACTGGCACTGGCTACACGCTAGCCAAAATATACACTTGAAGTTATATTATAAATTAGGAAGTTTTAGTGATTTGAAAATGTGTCTGATGCTAGAAACGGGGCATTTAGGCGTCACGAGAGACTTTTTCGGGACACCGGGTACGATCGTGAAGAAACGGGACAGTCCCGTTTTTACGGGACGTTTGGTCACTCTACCTTAGGGTGTTATAAAATTACGAAACTCTGTTTTGATAACTTAGGTGCTTAATACATTCTTGCTTCTCATGAGAGTCCTGCGAAAAAAGGGGGGGGGGGCGAAAGGGGGAATTCGCTCCGGGCGGCAATATAACGCAACCATATTTGTCTTTAGATAGGAGTCATCGGACCTTAAACGCAGGGACGTCATTTCAGTGGGCAGTTGGGGGGGGGGGTACTAAAGCTAGACAGTCTTGTTGAGTTGTTTATTACTGGAGGCTCCACAGTGCATATGAATTTAAATGAGAATTACCATCTTATGATTGATGTTTTGATTGTTAATTTGAAATAGCTCATAATTCTTTTTTTTTTCCTTATTTATTTTCTGGTACGTTTGATTTTCTGCTGTCCTAGACCTAGTGAGAATTTTTGTGTTGCAAATTGGGGAGGGGGGGGGGATGCTCCTCCCTAACCTACCCATATGACGTCCCTGTTAAAAATTTGACAAAATTCAAACCAGTTGAGACGCAAGGACAAGGCTGCTAAACCGGTACAATCCCGGCACAACCGTGATTTGGGGAGGGGGGGGGGATGCTCCTCCCTAACCTACCCATATGACGTCCCTGTTAAAAATTTGACAAAATTCAAACCAGTTGAGACGCAAGGACAAGGCTGCTAAACCGGTACAATCCCGGCCAAACCGTGACGCATGTTAAGCCTTCCCTAAAGAGAACTGAATTCTTGAGCTCCCCTATTTGATTAGAACAGGTGGTAGAAATGTCCTGATTGGGGTATCCGGACTGACATTAACGCCACGGTGAAGAAGTCTTTCTCTCAACTAAACCTTATCAGTCTACATGACCAGAACTCTGTGTCAACACTTGGCCACCTCGGAAACAGCACGGAATACTGTGTTGGGCTACCACAAAGTGCGAAAATGGGACTTGAAACAAAAAGAGGGGAGGGGGGTGGCTGGATGCCCCTTCCAAACACTAGACCGTCGTGATGCCGTAGGTATTTGTTCTTGAAAAAAAAAAGGAAATGTTTCAAAAGATATCTACAAATTTAGTTTAAAAGCAACTACAACATAAGCTCATTTGTAAAGCTTGGACAATGACAAATGTGCAAAACTTATAACAAAACGTAAGTCCTGGTGACCCCACAGAATATCAGCCACTTTGGCGTATATACGGTCAGTGCCGACGGGAGAGAGCCAAGACCCCCCCCCCCAAGGCGTATATACGGTCAGTACCGACGGGGGAGAGCNGGGGAGAGCCAAGCCCCCCCCCCCCCCCAACGAAAATCCACAGCTGAAAATGCTACGCCTAAAGCAGTGGTTCTCAGCCTTCCTAATGCCGCAACCCTTTAATGTAGTTCCTTATGTTGTGGCGACTCCCCAGCCACAAAATTATTTTCGTTGCTACTCCATAACTGTAGAGCATATGTGTTATTTGATGGTCTTATGCGACCCCTGGGAAAGGGTGATTCGACCCCCAAAGTGGTCGCGACCCACAGGTTGAGAACCGCTGACCTAAAGGGATACCCCCACCCTCGCGCCAACACCACGCCAGTGCAGCTACACAAAACATCGGATTGTACAAGTGTTGGAAGGGGGGGGGGGGTTCAGTGCGTGCCCTTGGTGCAATTTTCATTTAATTATTTATAGATTAACTGTTGGGTGGACTTGATCTATATTTAGAATATACAGATTTGACAATGCTGCTAATAAGTCTGAAAATTTAAAAGTCTAAGAAGCATATGATTATAACGCTAGAGATCATTACTTTAATTTAGCATGCATTGTAACAGTTTCTCATTTGTCACCAAAACCTAAATTTTCCTCTTTTTGGTGTTACAATTTATCTCACCAACCACCTAAAGCTTAGTTTTGTGGCATGGAAAGACATTCAATAAATAATAATTCATTTAAGAAAACACCAGGTTTCTTTTAGGAAAAAAACAACCGTCCATTCTTATAGCAGAGCCGTAGAAACGACCTTTGGCACATTTTGGACAAAACCATTTTTGGCGATTTTAATAAGGTCATGTATAAATTCGATTTCGTTTTATCCGAATCACATTAATAGATCATAAAGCGAAACCAAGGATACGGTAGGACAAGATATGAGAGCTGTACGAACACAAAATGGATGTTTTTTAGGTACGCAAATTTAAAGCTGGCCATAACAACAAATTTAAGTTTATAAGTATAATTGTCATTTGCATATAGCATATAGATGTGCAAATTGTTATGAGTCATCAGCCAACTAAGTCTCAATCGTAAAAATATCGTTCTATTTTATTTTTTAAATCCTATGTGCAGCGATCACATAATTTCCGCGTTATCGAATTCATTAGATGAAATGCCAAAAACAATTAGTTCCCTCTTAATTCATTGTTTACTTTAATTATCATTCAAAAAAATAAGAGCCCTTGTTTCATTTTAGAGAAATATTTTTTTCCCAAGGGAGGTTAGTATCAAAATTAATATTTTAAGGAAGCGGAAATCACGAGCTTATGGTAACGAGTACGTACTTCCGCATCATCATATGACTGAAAACGAAAATGGTAAGACACAGGCACTGACAATTCTGTGATGAATTAATATGCGTTAAAAGTTGATATATCATCACTTTAATTTGTGTTGCATTGAATTCAAATAAAGTAGCATATATCTTGTGCATGCTAATTAATTAAAGCACTGGAACAACAGATACATTTTTTTGCCGGCGTTATTATAGTGTCAACTAGATTAAATTATTAGGACTTTCGCTGCTCATCATATGCACTGGTCTTAATCTTGGACTCAGTTGAAAGATAAAACTTCTACTTGTTGCTAGTGTGAAGTTACTCTTACCATGGTATAATCATGTGTACAGTAATTGTTTGTTGTAAAGCTTTTAACTAGTTTTATTTTCAACTTAAAAAGTTGTTTAAAGGGGGACTTTGTAAAAACCTCTAGTGACCCCAGACATCAGGAGTGACAAAATAAGTCCATTGGCAATGGACTGGTGACAGGTCACAGTAGAAGAGATAAGCAATAACAAGAATTTATCTAACTTATTTTCACACTGTATTATTTTTTAAATCAGTCTAACAAAGATCCCTTTTACTTTTAGACAAAGCAATAATTTTTAATATAGTACAGTATAATTTAATATTAAAAGGCCTAGGTCTATAAGTAGGCAGCTTTAGTTAGGCCTATACTTGTATGTCTTTGTATTGACCTTGATTGTCTGGAGGCATCTTGTTTTAAAAATTCTAATGCTTTATTTGCATAGCATTTTCATTTGACAGTTTAAATAATTTAAGATTCACTCATGATAATCAGATGAACTTAAATAATACATTATTTGGATTTTATTTCACTTAATTAAACTGATTTTTTTAGAGAAAAGCTTTTTGAGTTTTTGCCTCATTTTACATTATTAAAATACCTAAGCATGAGCCAGACTTAATTTAAATTCTACTTTAGTTTTAATTTTAGGGCCTAATTTTTATTACTCTGCCTCTTGATATATGAATTATAAATTATAGTGATTTATTTATTAAAAATTTTGTTTACATAGACGTCTGAAAGAGATTACACAATGCAGGCTTTGATGAAGGTGGGTGATGCAGAGAAGGAGAGTATGTATGGATACATCTATTCAGTCTCTGGACCTGGTAAGCACTTTTATGAATTGGCTACTCCAAACAAAATATTTTAGTTTTTTTACATTTAAGTTATTTTTGCTAATCCCATTGTTTAATAATTTTACATTTGACCTTGATGTTACCTTTAGGTAATTTATATGGAAGATAGTTATTCTACAACTTTTTACAATATTCATTTAACAGTCGTTACAGCCCAGCACATGGCTGGTGCAGCTATTATGGAGCTTGTGCGTGTCGGTCACTCTGAACTGGTAGGAGAGATCATCAGGCTGGAGGGTGATACAGCTACCATTCAGGTCTATGAGGATACATGTATCTTTTATTATGTTTATTCATATTAGATCTTTGACTACATGGACCAAGCATCATTTGTGAAACATAATCTGTAAATGAAAATTTTAGCGTTTGGGTAGTGCACATTCTATTACTGAAATCTTTTTAATAATATAGTTATTAATTATACACCCCCTTTTAATTGTATATACTTGATCTGCATTAATTCAAAAAGAAAGTGTTAACCATTTTTAGTTAGCCTATACTTTTTGTTACATTTAATAATAAAACACATTATTCTTATGTAAGGGTAAACTTTTTTTTAAATCTAAAAACATATTTTGCATTTACTTCTCACCCAAAAATAATACACAGATTTGTTTAGAAAAATTAAAGAAAATACAGGTGAAAAAACATTTGGCACACAGTTTATGTAAGTTCCCTATTAGGTTGTCTCCATTATATTGCAGTTTGCAGTGTGGTACCAGATTGTTTTTAAAGCAGGATTTTTTTAACTTAACCGTTTCATAACATAAAACTAATTTGCTTAACTAAAACCAGCTGGTGTAACTGTTGGTGATCCAGTATTGAGAACCAAGAAACCTTTGTCCGTAGAGCTTGGGCCTGGTCTCATGGGCAGTATTTATGATGGTGAGTTGCTGATTTCTTATCAAGATGGCAATAAGCAGAATTAATTTTGTAATGCACAAACAAGTTTATCTTTTTTAATTCTTTTGGTATGAATAATTTGAGATCAGGCCATTTAATATTTAAATTGTTTTTTCAGGTATCCAGCGTCCGCTGGAGGACATTAGTGACCTAACGCAGAGTATCTACATCCCTAAGGGCATCAATGTGCCTGCTCTTGACAGGAACAAGAGTTGGGACTTTGAGCCACTAAATGTCAAAGTGAGTAGACTTGAGTTTTCAGTATATTATTCAACTATTCAAGTTGGACTGGGTGATTAAAATTTGTTATGAAATGTAAGCAGGGGGGAAGCAAATATGATAGCAAATAACACAAGTGAAAATGTTAAAACCCATAATCATCTGAATGGTTTAAAAGCAAAACATGTCTTTAAAAAGTTTTTTTTTAAATGAGTGTAAGCAGGAATTTAGATTAGCTCTGCCCCGGACAAACACTTGTCAGCTATGCTTCAAGCTCCATCAATATTGAAATGGGAGGAGAGGTGGTTGAGGGGGCACTAAGGGTTTAAATAAATGCGTTTTTTATTGTCAGTAACCCATCTTATTAACTAGGTAATAGAAATGCATGTACCAGCAAAATAGCTTTAGAATAGTGGGGGAAACATAACAGGGTTCTTCTGAGCTTTGTTTTCTTTTTGGGACTTCTGCCCATTCTTATTCTTTTCTTATATATATATATATATATATATAATACTGATATACTTATATGAATCTTTCTTTGTACTGAGGAAGGCATTTTGAGAACAGTGTGAATTACCATTTTGCGTTATCATAATTAAAGCTTAACATGTATTGTTTTATTTTCACAAATTTTTTGTGTCTCATTATTTTAGTGAGATGAGTAGGGGCAACATTGCTATTAGAAGAGTGGGCAACATGGCTTGTAGAAAAATAGGACATCAATTTAATCACATTGATTTTTTATTTTTTTTTAATTTAAAAGGTTCAAAATCTATGTATACATTTATTTTTTAATTAATTTTAAATACATTTTTGAGCTCGGAGCAGTAAGAAAGAAATTTTACTACCTCCGCTCCAGAAGTGAAGGGCTTATGTAAATATCATTTAAATGAATTCAGTTTTTTTAACTACACGTCTTAGATATTTAGGATTTTTATATATTTGTTTTAATAAACCATACAGAGCCTTAAAGTTTAAATCACCTCACTGTGTATCTTAAATGTCATGTTGATATCCCCACAGGTCGGCAGTCATATCAGTGGAGGTGACATCTATGGTATTGTCTATGAGAACATTCTGGTCAAACATAGAATAATGTTAAGTCCTAAATCCATGGGCACTGTCACGTGGATTGCCCCTAAAGGCTCTTACACTGTTGGCGTAAGTACTTTACTTCCTACTACAGGGTACGCCAACTTAGGAAAAAAAAAAAATTTATTCGGATGGGAGAAATGATTGAGTAGATTGGTTACGCTTTCATAAGATTGATTGCTACCATGATTTTGCTAAATAAACCTGGATTTGATAACACTACCGTCAATTAAAGGTAAAAAAAATTATTCTTATTAAAAAGTTATCAATTTAAAAAATTAAAAAATTTAAACCACAATTGAAAAAAATAGGCGACTTCAACGGGCAAGTTATTCTGTTTTGAAATTTGGATGTACCCTATAACTTTTAAAAAACACCTTATGAGAGTAAATTTGAGAACAATGCAAAACATAAGTTAAGTTTAATAATACAATTTCATTGTTGTGTCTACATATTCATATACCTAATTATCTTCCCAGGAACCTATTCTGGAGACTGAATTTGATGGTGTCAAGACAAAGCATAGCATGATGCAGGTGTGGCCTGTGCGTCAGATGAGGCCTGTGACAGACAAACTGGCAGCCAATTACCCCCTTCTGACTGGCCAGAGAGTGTTGGATGCCCTCTTCCCGTAAGTCTGAATCGATGATTGAATGAAATCTGATATTTATTGACACATTGTAAATTTCGTTATTTTTAAAAATATTTTTACATGCATGGTAATTTGAGCAAAGACAAGAACACATTTTTTTTCCATACCTATTCATTTAACTTAGTTTCAAATTTCCAAGTCATTTTTGTGAACCAGATATAAAGTTTGATATGCAGCTTACTTACTCTTCTGAGACATTAAATTGAGACAACCAGGGGGGCGGATGAAGTAATATTATCTTCTTTAAAACACAGCTGTGTACAAGGAGGTACCACTGCCATTCCTGGGGCTTTTGGATGTGGTAAGACTGTCATCTCACAGTCCCTGTCCAAGTTCTCCAACTCTGATATCATTGTCTACGTTGGTTGTGGGGAGAGAGGAAATGAAATGTCTGAGGTGTTGAGAGATTTCCCTGAGGTAACTTGCATTAGATTTGTTTTTTTTAAAATTTAAATTTCAACATTTATTTTTCAAGTTGGTTGATTTTGTGTGGGGAAAAATCATTGAAGTATATTCCTTTTTCTTACTTTAACCAGCACTGTTAGAAAAAATGTTTAAATATTTTTTTTCTCTTGAACAGCTTACAATGGATGTTGAAGGTAAACAAGAAAGTATCATGAAGAGAACAGCTCTTGTCGCAAACACCTCCAACATGCCTGTTGCTGCTCGAGAGGCTTCCATCTACACTGGTTAGTTTAAACTAAGTCATGTATTTTTAAAAAAAAACTGCTTTGATATCACACTTTTACAAGAGGTACAACTGAGAAAGTCATCAACCGCTATTTGAGATTGGGTTATCCCATCTCTAATAATTTGGTAGTAAAGAAAAAAAATGTAAAAATTTATTTGCAAGGACTCTCTTTTATTTTCATGTGGTTGGTGTGTGTGTGTGTGGGGGTGGGGGGGGGGTGTTCAAGATTGTTAAAATGCCTTTTTAAATTTATCCCAGTTAAAATGCTCATTTTAATTTTAAAAAATTGTTACTTTGATCTGTATCTTATATTGAAGAGATCTTACATTAGTTACAGTTAACTTAATATTTTCCAGGTATCACTATATCTGAATACTTCAGAGATATGGGTCTCAATGTATCCATGATGGCTGATTCCACATCACGTTGGGCAGAGGCTTTGAGAGAAATCTCTGGTCGTCTCGCTGAGATGCCTGCCGACTCTGGCTACCCTGCCTATCTGCCTGCTAGATTGGCCCACTTTTATGAGAGAGCTGGTCGAGTCAAATGTCTGGGTAACCCCAGCAGAGAAGGATCAGTCAGTATTGTAGGAGCGTAAGTATCCTTATAAAATCAATAGTTTTAATCAGATTTTGTATTTGAAAACAATATTAGGTTTTTAATTTACTGAAATTGGTTGCGGGGAATCCTTAAATAATTTACCAATCGATTGTCTAATTTATAACATTAATTGGAACAAATTAAAATTAGTTATTGGCAAAATACTCAAATTAAAAATGGAACCGTCACCGTGGATGTAACTTTTTTCTAAAGATGGACCTATCACTGTGGATAGGACTGTCCCTGTTGATGCCCACGTTGTCACATACTAATAGGACACAACAGGTATGCAAGCACACAGCTAAAAAATGCTTCTTTTTTTTCCTCCTTCACAGAGTATCTCCCCCTGGTGGTGACTTCTCTGACCCTGTCACCACTGCCACACTTAATATTGTCCAGGTGTTTTGGGGTTTGGACAAGAAGCTTGCCCAAAGAAAACACTTCCCCTCCGTCAACTGGCTCATCTCTTACTCCAAGTATGACAGAGCTCTGGATGAATTCTACGAGAAGTCATACCCTGACTTTGTGCCACTTAGAAGCAAGGTAAAGACCAAAAGCAATCCTCAGTGGCATTGTTTGGCTCTATTAATTGGTATTTAATATGTTATCTTATTTGCTTCAAAGAAATTTTTCTTCAATGATGTTTGAGAATGGATGCAAATTTTTTTCCTCTATTTATTTTTATCCAGATGTTAAATTATATTATTTTTATTCTTTATATTTTCATTTGTATTGCATGATAATTATTATATGGATTTTTTTTTAAAATGAAGGTTTCATTTTGATTATTTTTTTAACACTAACATAAACAAAAATGAAATTAAATTTATTTCAGTAATTTTGTTTGATATTAATCCTTAATTTATCTAAGATTTTTCCTCCTAACAAATTCTTTAATTTAAAAAAACAACTGATTGGACAAAATGTAATGTCTTTCTTTTTCATTTCAGTGTAAAGAAATCTTACAAGAGGAGGAAGATCTTTCTGAAATTGTACAGCTTGTCGGCAAGGTAACATTTCTTGTTGATAATAAGTTCATGACCAGCTGAAAGAGGTATAGGCTTTATGGAATTGTAATAGTGATCTAGAATCTTTGTTAAATAAACTTTCTTATGCCCCATCCGAACTGGAAAGAAATGGTTTGTAAATTTTTTTGTTCTCTTGTTGACCTACAGGGTTCACTAGCAGAGTCTGATAAAATCACCCTAGAGGTGGCCAAATTGATCAAGGATGACTTCCTGCAACAGAATGGTTACACTCCTTACGACAGGTGACTTTTGCATTAATCTTTAAAATTTGAGACATTTTTATGTCTTGTTATCCCTTACTTCAGGATCTTTAGTCAGTGGATAATGGTGTAAAGGGCACAAATAGGGGCAACTTCTGGGGCACTTAAAAGCTATGGGGAAACATCAAATATTTTGTTTCAAGTTTGCTGTATCTAACATGAAATAGTCTTTAAAAAAAAAAAAACTACTTTGTATAGCTTTTCATGTGCTTATTACCAGTATCTTATGTCAGTGTTGTGCAGTTTGTAAAGTTCCCCAAGTGCTCTCTATTTTGGTGATGGCACACCTATCTTTACTGTGCCTTTAAATTGGAAATACAATTCAATAAACTTACTATTTAATCTGTTTATAGGAAACCTCTTTAAAGTTCCTTTAGATTGAAATTACAATTCAATAAACTTAACTATTCAACTTGACCAGATTCTGCCCATTCTACAAGACCAATGGAATGTTGAAGAACATTATTTCTTTCTATGAAATGGCTCGCCATGCGGTTGAGACAACAGCCCAGAGTGACAATAAGGTCACCTACGCTATCATCAGGGAACAGATGGGTGGGATCATGTACAAGCTTAGCAACATGAAGTTCAAGGTCAGTACATTAAATATAAAAGTGGTGGTGGGTGTAACCTTCATAATCAGTTTTAGTGGTTTTTCTATTAATCTTTTGATATAAATCTACTTGTCTAAATATATCAATAAAAAATTGAAGTTGTAATTTTAGGGAAGTTTGAAAAAGGTTTAATATAGTTGCACACTTATACTTTAAATCCATGTAGCGCATACAGTATTACAGGTTTACATCTATCCACATGACTTTTCCCTCTTCTATGGTGAAAAATAAGGTTATAAAACAGTAGTACACGCAATAACTTTTTCTAGACAGATGATATTTAGCATAATTTACAGATGAATTATCTAAAATTACATCCAAATGGCTCTCAAATTTTATCATTTCTGTCAATTTTTTAAACAAAAATACTATTGATCGGTATTTAAAATATTCAGAATTTAATGGAGCAAGCAACTTCCATTGACAAGTTGTGATTTTAACATGTGGGCAGCTAACGGAAAATTATTCATAATTTTTCTTGTGCTTATGTTGTATAGATGCCAATCAGCATCGAGTGGATTTAAAGGTTAAAAGGTGTTGAGGTTGATCAGTGTTGTGTGGATGTAGAGTGCTTAGGCTTACCCAATAAATTATGTATTTGCACATTTTATTTTGCAGTGCCATGAATGGAACTATGTCCTTTAGTTAAAACATTCACTATAACTATAATGAAAGTCTCACGAAAGAGCTTAAGTAACATATTGTCAGAGGTCTATTTACCCGGGGACATATGTTAAATTGTAAATATTTTGATTGATCAATTCAGAGTTGGGAAGTATAAATCTCACCGCCAATACTTGATGGTTCATACCTAATTTGCACCTGCCTTACTGTCACATGACTTCTAAATGTTTTTAAGGGCTCTTGTGCTTTTTAAGCTTTTAAATAGCAATCACTTAACTTAACAAAGAGAAAAAGCATTTTTGTAAGATAGCTTAAACTATTATAATAATTATTCCTGGTTGTTGGCCCTGCTCAGGAAAGATAATATAGTTTAACCCCTTTTAAAAGTTTTTATGGCTAAACTCCCTCCATTAAATAAAGCTTTTGCTGTAAAAAAGAATAAGGCGTTAGTTCAATTTTTGACACAATTTATCCTTTATTATTTTGCACGGTACTATAAGCTTTGCCCTATTGTAATAACAGTTCCCAAATGGAACTTTGTGGATTTATGGAAGGCCACCTGGAATCATTATTATAGATTATGCACTTCTTCCTGCATTTTACATGCGAAATGTGGTTGCATTGTCCCAAATAGTATTAGTGTATGTGCATGAGAGTTTAAAATCACTTGGCTGTAAAACTCAAAACAGTAATTTTTAAATTTTTTTTATTTGCTGGCTTAGTTTGTTCTATAAATATGCCTTGACTTTTCTAAATTGTTTCTCTCTGGGTAGGATCCTTACAAGGACGGTGAAGCCAAAATCCAAAAGGAGTATGATGAGCTCCACGAGGAGATGCAGCAAGCTTTCAGCAATCTAGAACTATAAACAGATCTAGCATCATCCCCCGCCTGTGGTCGCCTGGTTCTATTTCTAGATGTCCTTATTAGTCTAGCTGTTAATAAATGTTTCCAAGAAGACAGAAAAAAAAACAAAGGAAAATAATACAAATGTGAATCATTCTATGAAATTTGATGTAATTTTTTTTTTTAAATTGAAATTCAATGTTTCTGAACGTGTAGAGAGAGAGTTTTGTTTTCATCATTTATAAAAAGCATTAATTGTCAATGATTTATTTTTACCTAAAAGAAACTTAAAATAAAAGGTTTGGAAACCTGTAAATCAAATTTCTGAATTTAACCCCCCCAAAAAAATGTAATTCTCCCCTTTTGTTACAGTTAGTGCACAATTAAATTTAAAAATGCTGTGGTTGTTTTTAACAAAACATCTAAAAATACAAAACAATAAACTGTGATTTTTCTCACTTTTTCTTTTTCTTTCTCCATTAACATTTTGTTGAGACAGGGTCTCATCATCACCCTGTCTCATCTTCTCATTTATTCCTTTGGCATCACAATTGACATGTGTAAATATTTATAGTCTGAGTATCTAGATGCTGTCATTTATCAAATCTAATTATTGTATGGAGAATGTATGTTACTATTACATAAACAGTAATCATGTATTTATTGGAGCGCTTTTTTTAAAAATTGTAAAATGTTGTATGTAACTTAATTATTGATCATCCTTTCACTGTGTGTATGTGGACTGAGGCTCTTTCAAAACAAGGGTAAAATAAACTCACGAAACCTGGAACATACTTTTTTCTCCCCAAAAAATGTTAAACCATGACAATGAAATGTTTGTGCGTCTCAAAGCTGACCCTTATTCCGTGTTTAACACAGGGATGCTTAGGTATGTGTAAACAAACAACTTTTCCTTTATTCAAATAAATAAAATTGTGTTGGGTTTTTTAAATCACCTTGGTTTTTTTGGGTGTTTTTTTATTTAACAAATTTAATTAAAGGAATTTCTAAAAATTGTTTCAGTGACTTTAATTTGGTAAAGAAATATCTATTTTTAAAAATATAATTAAGAAGCTTTTACTCGATCAAGTTGTGGCGATCAATTGGAGGTCAGACTGCCACCAGTTGTCTTAGCTTGAATCCCCAGCTTATGTATGACCTGTAATTGTTAACTATATTACTGTTAAAATATTAGTCCAGATTTTTTTCACTTGTTTCTTCCTAACTTGAGTGTGTGTGTGTGTGTGTATCTGACTGAGAACTAAGCTTTAGTGTTTGAAAATCATATAGACTTTGGCTCAGCTAAACATTTAATGTAGTAAAACTTGTGTTTTGAGAGTTTAAGTAGATGACCTCACATGGTTCACCTGTATGCACATGAGGTTGTCAATTTTTTTTATGTGATGAGTGACATTCCACATTTACTGTGCATTTTATTGTTATTTTAAAAAAAATATATTACAATGCTCATTTCATAGCAACTGGAATATTAATATTAAATGAATTTATAAATTGATAGGGAAACAAAAAAGACGTCTAGTATTAATAAAAAGAAATAGCTTGTAAAACATTTAGAAGTTATTATTTTTTTTATCGCCATGTGATGTGATATAATGTAGTTTTTGAGTAACAGTAATGATGTGAGAAAGTTAAATATTTTGGCAAACCTTGAGCATAGAGCTCAAGAGAGGTATAAGTGTAGATATAAATGAAATTTTTAAAAAGATATAATTTACTTTGTTGGCATACATGGTCAGTAAGGATGGATTTTTGTGTGACACTCTGGGAGTAAATGGCCAGCATAAAATGTAATGTCTGTTACAATGTGTAAGTTTGTTGCAGGAATTCATGTGGTAGTGTGTGTAGCTATCCTTAATGTAAAACTGTAAACTGGAGATAGTAGAGAAAGTTAATGGCGGCAAACAAAAAAGGTCCATTGCTTAGTTATTGCTTTGGTATCTTTTTATGTCAATAAAAAAAAATATGTTCAAAAAGCAGATGGTCTGTTAATTAGTTGTTGCTATTTGTTGTATTGTATGTGTTGCAAACTTCCTTCGCCACTGTGTGTTTATTGACCTCGCAACCAGACCAATCACGACTGGCCCTCACACACGTGTGTTTATTGACCTCGTTTCACTCGACCAATCACAACTGGCCCTCACAAAAATATTCACCACCTCATGATTAAGGATTATTCCATACATAATATGTCCTTGCTCACAAAACCAGTTCATAACATTGAGTTGTGAAATTTGCTCATTTCAAAGTAACAGCTTAAGAGATGTCATGCAACCTACGACTCTAATAGGCGATAAGGTCTTTCGGATCTTTATGTCGCTTTTATGAGGCTAGAACTTCCTGTTGCTCTAATTAAGCTAGATCTTCGTGTTGCTCTAAAGAGGCAAGATCTTCATGTTGCTCTAAAGAGGCTACATCTTCATGGTGCTCTAATGAGGCTGGAACTTCCTGTTGGTCTAATGAGGCAAGATCTTCCTGTTGCTCTAATTAAGCTAGATCTTCGTGTTGCTCTTATGAGGCTAGAACTTCCTGTTGCTCTAATGAGGCTGGAACTTCCTGTTGCTCTAATTAAGCTAGATCTTTGTGTTGCTCTTATGAGGCTAGAACTTCCTGTTGCTCTAATGAGGCTGGAACTTCCTGTTGCTCTAATTAAGCTAGATCTTCGTGTTGCTCTAATGAGGCTAGAACTTCCTGTTGCTCTAATGAGGCTGGAACTTCCTGTTGCTTTAATTAAGCTAGATCTTCGTGTTGCTCTAATGAGGCTAGAACTTCCTGTTGCTCTAATGAGGCTGGAACTTCCTGTTGCTCTAATTAAGCTAGATCTTCGTGGTGCTCTAATGAGGCTAGAACTTCCTGTTGCTCTAATGAGGCTGGAACTTCCTGTTGCTCTAATTAAGTTAGATCTTCGTGGTGCTCTAATGAGGCTAGAACTTCCTGTTGCTCTAATGAGGCTGGAACTTCCTGTTGCTCTAATTAAGCTAGATCTTCGTGTTGCTCTAAAGAGGCTGGAAATTCCTGTTGCTCTAATGAGGCTGGAACTTCCTGTTGCTCTAATTAAGCTAGATCTTCGTGTTGCTCTAATTAAGCTAGAACTTCCTGTTGGTCTAAAGAGGCTAGATCTTCCTGTTGATATAATTAAGCCATGATATTTCCGATGCTCTTTTAACATAATTAGCATAAAGGAGCATCTGCTGAGGGTCAGGAAAAATGTACTCCCTGCATCCCTTTCAGGCGCGCCTTTGCCATGGCCACCTCCAATGGAAAATTACCCAAGGATAGGTAAATCCTTCTTTCTCCTGGCTGCATTTAAAACATTTGGACCGACATGTCCATTTGAGCCAGATAACACTAATACCCTCTCCTGTGTTTGTGTTCTGTTTCCCTCAGTGCCGGAATTATTTATTAGCTCCATAAGCTACAGCTTAGGGCAGTGGTTCTCACCCTGTAGGTCGCGACCCCTTTGGGGGTCGAACGACCCTTTCCCATAGGGGTCGCCTAAGACCACCGGAAAACACATATACTCTACAGTTATGAAGTAGCAAGGACAATAATTTAATGGTTGGGGGTCGCCACAACATGAGGAACTGTATTAAAGGGTCGCGGCATTAGGAAGGTTGAGAACCACTGGCTTATGGCCTCACAATCTGTTTGGCTATATATTTACCAATTTTCCATGACCAGATGATGTAATTTAAAATGGAAGGGGGACCCCCTGGACTCAGTGAGTCTAAGTCCGCACCTGGTAGGGGGAACCCCTGGACTCAGTGAGTCTAAGTCCGCACCTGGTAGGGGGAACCCCTGGACTCAGTGAGTCTAAGTCCGCACCTGGTAGGGGGACCCCCTGGACTCAGTGAGTCTAAGTCCGCACCTGGTAGGGGGAACCCCTGGACTCAGTGAGTCTAAGTGCGCACCTGGTAGGGGGAACCCCTGGACTCAGTGAGTCTAAGTCCGCACCTGGTTTTCATAGAACCCGGAACAGTGACCAGACCAAGGCGCTGCTGTTATTTCCCATCGGAACATTAGAGTCAGCTGCTCTAACCTCAGGACTGTCATTATGGCAACGTGAAACTCACCATGACGTGTACACGTGGTGCGAGTGTCTATCCGTACCGCTGGAGTGGTTTACAACGTTTGATTGCAGCACAGTCGAGTCATGATGGGGCGAAAAACGTGACGGTCACATAAGATATGAAGCTGTTTCTACTGCATGTAGAGTAGGCTGAATCCTTGATTAAATTAGTTTATCGATAATGTACCAAAGGGATCATAGGATATAGGGCAGTTTGCGATCGCGCACGTATGCATTTGGGTAGGTGGGATGGGGGAGCAATTTGGGGAGCTGTCGTACAAAAAAAAATCTCTCAAATCCCTATTTCCCCCCCTCCTCATCTTTAACAGATACATAATATTGGGGAGACTGCGTTTAAGCTCAGGCTGTATATCACGCTGCACCATTTGTATATGTGTGGCATCCTTCACGAGACGATGGGAGTAGCTACGCAGTCCCACACTTCGACGAGTGGCTCACTAGGCCAATCCTAGAAAGACAATCCCGACTGTATTTCTCACCACGTCTTGTTCTATTATTCTCTTCACCAGGGGGTGTAGGAGGGGGTTGTGCGGTGGGGGCGGCATTTTTTTTTAGCATTTTAGCTACGTCAGTTTATGGCACCCGTTAATCTGACGGGGGGCGAGCCGCTTTGGAAAAAAATAACCCGGATGATGATCGCTGCAGAGTGCAGTCGATTCCGATACCGAGGCCCATCTTCATTGTGTCTAAATCCACAACCAATGTTCGATTGGGGGATACACAAAAAAAGCCCTTAAAACTGTGCTCGGCAGACCTCGGCCAACCAGTGTTTCTTTCAGGCAACTTCTGCCGTGGGCGGGGGTAGTCAGATTTTTTTTTTCTTTTTTTTTTGGGGGGGGTGGGGGGTCAGTGCCAGTGGCCAGCGGCGTAGCTAAGGGGTGGCAGATGGTACGGATGGCCTGCTCGGCAGACCTCGGCCAACCAGTGTTTCTTTCAGGCAACTTCTGCCGTGGGCGGGGGTAGTCAGATTTTTTTTTTCTTTTTTTTTTGGGGGGGGTGGGGAGTCAGTGCCAGTGGCCAGAGGCGTAGCTAAGGGGTGGCAGATGGTACGGATGGCCCCTTGGCGCCAAACTAGTGGGTCTCAAAAAATGAGTTTTGAAGGTATTTAACGGTTGAAAATAATGGGTTTCAGAGTTTTAAAAGGTGGTTGGGTGGAGGGGGGTGGGGGTGAATCTTGTCCCCCTGACGCTAAAAACTCTAATCACGACCCTGATGGTGGCGTAGAAGGGGAGAGGATAGATTGGTCTCCCCAAGTGTCACTTTTTCTTTATATGTTGGTGCCGCATTGTCGGAGACAATCGTGGCAGGAGAGAGTGGCATAAATCTTTGTCCTCCTATGACGGCACTCATACTAGCGACGGCACTATGTTTTGTGTTTGTATCGGTACCAAAATTGGCGATCATTTTCATAGGGAAGTAGGGCAGAAATCGAGGGTGCCAATGAATCTTGAGCTTGGGCAGAGGAGAGGTTTGGGGAGCATTATCCTCAGAATATTTTTTTTATTATTTCAAAATAAAGGGGGGCATTTCGGAGTATATTTGAATTTAATGTTTCTATTTTACTTTTTTATAGGGGTAAGTACATTTCAAATGCTTGGGGGAGGCATTATGGTGCCAAGTGCCATACATACACAGAATTCACTCCAGTTGGTGCGTGCCTCTGGGAAATAATTTGAAAAAGGCATATATTCAACCCCATACTGTTACAGAAATTGAAATTGCTAAAGACAGTCGGGCATATACAAAATGCACTGATGCATTTTGGTGAATGCTTGAATTTTGTGTTTCTTTCAGATAATTTTTAGGTGGTATTTCAAACTTTCGGGTGGGAAGTGCCAAAATCAGCCAAAACAATGACCAATGACATATCTTACTCCGCACCAGCGTGACATAATCTAAATACATTCCAGTTGTGTTAATCTTGAAGGTATGGTTTTACCCTTGCTTATTCTCGCCCCTTCAATCTTTATAGTCCCCAGAATTTTTTTGATAAATTCAAAATCAAAGAATGCGCATTAGCAAATAATTGTATTTATTTTGACAACTCTCTACACTTAATTAGAGGGCAACGGAAGAGATGCAAAAGTTTTTAAAAAAAAATAGAAATAACTTAACCTTAGAACCATCGTGTGAGCCAAGCAAACCCTACGTCTGCATAGGGCCTCGGATATTTTAGGGGCTTAAACAGTGTTTTCTTCCCGGGGGGGGGGGGTTAAGATTTTCGGGGTGGGGGGGCAGTGCCAGTTGGTTTATTGTTGGATCTTGCTGGCTGCCGTCCATGGTTTGCCTTGTAAAAGTTATGTGGTTGGGTGGGTCAATATACCTTGCTGTTCTTTATTTCATAAATGTATTTTATTTTAATGTCATGATTATGTCTCTTTTGATAAAATTTTTATGTACAGTGCGGTGAGCCTAGCCCTAGGCTGGGGTACCGCGCTATATAAGACGTCTTATTACTATTATTATTATTATTACTATATAGTTTGCTCGGGGGGCACTTGGCTTTCCACGGGGGGCACTGCCCCCCCCCCCAAGATATAGCTGAAAGAAACCCTGGGCTTAAACTTAAATTATTATCTTTCAATGCGAGGTGGGGGAGAACAACGCCGAAAACTGTAGCAGGGGGCGGGGCTCAAAAAGTCGAGTGACGGCTCTGCTTGACCTGCCTGAGTTATGCAATAAATATGTTTTTTATATTATTAAATATTAATTTGGTTTTGTTTTGTATTTAAACGATTTTTGGGGTAAAAAAATATCTATAAAATAATTTCCATCACAACAAAATCAATGCTAACATCATTTTACACGTTGAACGCAAATCACAAACAACAGCAACAGCAAACAACATACTTATAATTAATTGCCTTTTCTAAAAACATTTCCAAGTTTTACCAGAGTCAAAAAGAAGGAAACAAACAACAACTGTTAAATAGGAAAGTCAATACATTTTTATAAGTTTTCAAAACTGGTCATTTTTATCAAACATATATTAACGGCATATTATGTAAAGAAGACGAGTTGTTTACAAAGAGACATAATATAATATATTTATGAGTGATTTTATCTGAGAAAAATCGTATAGAAATAAAGTAAATATAAATTTACCAATATTCAGTTGATGGAAATTTTTATTAGGAATTTACAATTTCTTCAGACAAATTACAAATTGACTCTTCGATATACTTAAACATTTTTTTCACCAAATCCACAGAATTTATTTTTAAATTAACGAATTTTCTAAAGTTAGTCAGAAAACTTTGTTACAAAAGTGGCCCTTTTAAAGAAAACTCAAACGCTTTCAATTAAATAATAATTGGGGAAACGTCCAAAATTTGTACGCACCCTTTAAATTCCTAATTTAAAACAAAAAATCAATATTTTTATATTTTCATTTTTTTAACTTAATATAGATGGAGATAGAACATTTCAAATTATGATAATGATTATTTGTTTTAAAAAGCAAGATACAATCATACCTTTTATAATTCATCTATCCCTATTTAAAAGTCATGTTTTTATGATGAAATATATATTTATTAGAAAATTGCCCATGCTTGATAAATAGCAAGATCTATTATTAAAATTTTAGACCTTGATATTGATGTAAACGTATTTTAATACGATGTTCTTCTTCTCCTTCTATATTTTGAGGGCCCACGATCAATGGATTGATCATTCTGGCTCCTATGTTTCAGAGGGGTTCGCGATGTTACTGTGTATGGTTTTCAAGGGGATACTTCACTGGTTTCAAGGGCTGCTCAGCAAGGGTTTTAGGAACTGGTTTTGGAAGACAGGAGGCAAATGCTGCAAATGTATCAAGCGTAGTCTCCTCAACTGTTGCTTTTGGAAGCTTGTTCCAGTCCCTTATTGTCTTTGACAGGATTGAGGAGCTCCTGTACTGAGTTCTTGTTTTTTGTTAGCCGAAACTGCCTGTCGTGGCCTCGTCGCTGTCTGTAATGGAGAGGGACGAGTTTCTGTTTGACGCTGGAGCAGTGGACCAGCCCATTTTTGATCTTGTACATTATGGTGAGCCTGGATAGTCGTCGTCGTCGTCGTTCTTATGTTATTAAAGTCTTTAAAATTGTGAAGTTGCGCAAAATTAGTCAATAAAATACCGATATATGCGAACAACAAGAAGTAACATTTCGGCTGATAATCAGGAGCGGCCTTTACGATATTCATAATCGAATACTGTAAGCCTCTAACAAGATTAACCTTTAATAGATGGATCATCAAATATATCAAGCGTTGCGATATTTCATAGGGTCCAGTTATTGTAATCCGTTAAAGGCACCAGTTACTATTCTTTTTAAAGATTATAAAAATGATAATTTAGTTATTTTTAATAGAAAAATATTTTCTTTTTATTGTTGTACACACTGTTTCTCCTGGGTGGGAGGGGGGCACTTGAAGTGCTCAGTTTTTTTGTTTTTGTTTTTTTTTGGGGGGGGGGGGAGATGCCTCAAAGAAACACTGCGGCCATCTTCATAGTTGTTTTTTCTCGGCAAGGTGTGCTGGGGGGGGGGTCGAAAATACACTGAAAGCATCTTTGAAAGTAAGATCTGAGTGCAGGTAATTGCATACAAGTAGACACTTTTATTTGAATACAGGTAATTACATACAAGTAGAAAATTTATCAATTTTTTTAACAACCAACTCCCCCCCCCCACCCCGAAAATATGGGTTTTCTTGTTTATCATGTGGAAGATCAAGGAAATATGATGACTCTGATTTCAAGAAATAAAATTCCTGATAACTGCGCTGAATGATATTATGTATATATATTTTTTTTAACGATCTATTACCTCATTATCATTGTAACGCGTCTCCACATCGTTACTGCTGACTTTGGCACCATTTTAAAGCAAGTGAGTTATTTTAAAATACAATAAATCAGAAAGTTCGCGTACAACTCTAAGGTGACCCAGCAAAAAAATCTGGCCTACATAATTCATTAACAATAAAACCATCCGCTTCAATTGGATGGCGTAAATTATGAATAATTTATATCGTTCCGAGTTATCTTTCTTTCCTGGAGAGTTCTCCAATTCCGAAATATTTGTTTAGTTACTTTTTGTTTTAAATTTAAATTTATCATGCAATTCAAACACCTATTTTGGGGGTTGTAATCATTGCTGTTTTCAGTTTAACGGAACAATTAAAAAAATATTGTTTACATTTTCAATAGACTGTAAAGAGCAATTTACAAGTGTATTTTTCTTGGTGAAATATGATTTTCTTTTGTTTAGTGTTAAACTTACTTGAACTAAAGAGGAGTATCAATAAGTATTCTACCCACTCTTTTCTATACAGGTTAAATAAGTTGAAATACAGTTTAGGTAGAAGTAGGTATATCCCGGGGTCCGGTAAGACGATCGCTTTTATCCCGAGATTCCGGAAGACGTAAAACCTATAATGTTGGCACCCGGGACGAGTGCCCCCTTCAACCCCCACCCCCCACTTTCTCTCCCCCCCCCCAATTTAGAGTCCTGAGCTCATTAGCCATTCTTAGACCCAGCCAATGGGCCACCGGGACAGTACGTCACGCTCCGGACAAGTGTGTGGGGGGGGGGGGTGGGGGTGGGGGCGGTCTAAGAAAGTGTGACAGTTTGTGACACGGCTGGGGGGTGGGGGGATGGGTTAAAGCTCTTTAGTGACGTCAAACATATTAATTCTTTATTAAAATCGTAGATATAAAGTTTATAATTGACTGTGAAGTTGAACTTTTTGTTGTGATGGAGGTATTCTGGCAGAAGATGTCACTTTGATCAATTGAATAGTTTAATAGTGAAGTTTTTAAAGAAAATTTGTATTACTTAATTTTAAAAAAAATAAATGTAGTTCGAAAGTGTAACATACTTGGGCTTTGGGGGGGGGGGGGGGGGGTGGGGATTTGTGACAAATTGTGACAGGGAGAGGATGTAAATGACCGAAAATACTGAATCGACCCACCCCCCCCC
>CAXITT010000757.1:286144-296296 GCA_964033795.1 Lymnaea stagnalis | reverse complement strand
TCTAACTACCTTACTTATTCCTCTAACTCTAACTACCTAATTTAATCCTCTAACTACCCGATTCAATCCTCTAACTGCTTTACGTAATCCTCTAACTACCGTACTTAATCCTCTAACTACCTTACTTATTCCTCTAACTCTAACTACCTAATTTAATCCTCTAACTACCCGATTCAATCCTCTAACTGCTTTACGTAATCCTCTAACTACCGTACTTAATCCTCTAACTACCTTACTTATTCCTCTAACTCTAACTACCTAATTTAATCCTCTAACTACCCGATTCAATCCTCTAACTGCTTTACGTAATCCTCTAACTACCGTACTTAATCCTCTAACTACCCGATTCAATTCTCTAACTCCCTGACTCAATCCTCTAACTACGTCATTCAATCCTCAAAATTACTGGCACATTTCACTAACATATAATCCCTTAATAAATTTGCGTTGCTGCCTTCTTGCCACATTCCTCTACCTGTTTGACACCAAGTGTCATGACATTGGAGCACGTTCTGTCGCATCGTATTGAAATGTTCTCACCACGTTGTCGTGTACACTCTCCATTGAAATGTTCTCACCACGTTGTCGTGTACACTCTCCATTGAAATGTTCTCACCACGTTGTCGTGTACACTCTCCATTGAAATGTTCTCACCACGTTGTCGTGTACACTCTCCATTGAAATGTTCTCACCACGTTGTCGTGTACACTCTCCATTGAAATGTTCTCACCACGTTGTCGTGTACACTCTCCAGCTACTGTCCGACTACGCCGGCGGCGTCAACACAGCTGTCCAAATCTTAGACAAGTACGATTGGTACTTCGTGCCAGTAGCCAACCCTGACGGTTACGAGTACACCCACACCACAGTAAGTTCTTACATCAATACCCAAAGTCCCTAACAAACGAGGCCACACCACAGTAAGTTCTTACATCAATACCCAAAGTCCCTAACAAACGAGGCTACACCACAGTAAGTTCTTACATCAATACCCAAAGTCCCTAACAAACGAGGCCACACCACAGTAAGTTCTTACATCAATACCCAAAGTCCCTAACAAACGAGGCCACACCACAGTAAGTTCTTACATCAATACCCAAAGTCCCTAACAAACGAGGCCACACCACAGTAAGTTCTTACATCAATACCCAAAGTCCCTAACAAACGAGGCCACACCACAGTAAGTTCTTACATCAATACCCAAAGTCCCTAACAAACGAGGCCACACCACAGTAAGTTCTTACATCAATACCCAAAGTCCCTAACAAACGAGGCCACACCACAGTAAGTTCTTACATATAGTTAAAGGACTGCAATCAAGCCTATTAAATGAAATAGCAAAACGAGGTATGTGGAAACGTGAATTAGAGAACAGGACAAAAAGATTAGGACGTTTTGGCATAAAGCCTTCCTCAGCACACAGCACCCAAAGTCCCTAAGAAACGAGGCAACACCACAGTAAGTTCTTATACCAGTACCCAAAGTCACTAGACAAACGAGGTTATACAATCGGATAAAAGGAAACGACCTATAACAATGCAAAACATTTTTAAATAACTTGGATAGTTAAAGATAAAATTAAAATTTACAGGCATACAAAAAAATATTATTTTTTCTCAAATTATGATTGAGAAAAGCATTTTTAGAATCAAACTTGAGATGCCGGAAAAATATTAACTCTAAGCACCTAAAAATATGTGTGGGAAGAAAATATTAACTCTAAGCACCTAAAAATATGTGTGGGAAGAAAATATTAACTCTAAGCACCTAAAAATATGTGTGGGAAGAAAAAGAAAATATTAACTCTAAGCACCTAAAAATATGTGTGGGAAGAAAATATTAACTCTAAGCACCTAAAAATATGTGTGGGAAGAAAATATTAACTCTAAGCACCTAAAAATATGTGTGGGAAGAAAATATTAACTCTAAGCACCTAAAATATGTGTGGGAAGAAAATATTAACTCTAAGCACCTAAAAATATGTGTGGGAAGAAAATATTAACTCTAAGCACCTAAAAATATGTGTGGGAAGAAAATATTAACTCTAAGCACCTAAAAATATGTGTGGGAAGGAAATATTACGCACCAAACGCACCTGCGATAGTTTTTTTTTTTTTAAGACTCCCTTTTAGCGCAGTTATCGGTAATTTGATTATCTGAAATCGGTGGCATCATATTTCCATTATAGTCTCATTGAAAAACAGGAAAAACTGATTTTGGGGGGTTTGGAGTGAACATTTGATAGAATTTGTTGTCATTGACAACGGGTCTTTGTGCCAAATTTCGATAGGTTGAGGGAAGTGGATCAGCCAGCCACAAATAAAAGTGAAATTAATGAAAATCACTTAAAAATAGAAGAATCGTATAAATGATTGTAATTTTCAATCCTGGATGTCTTCTCATGATGGTATGTCTTCCTTAGAACCGTATGTGGAGAAAGAACAAACGCTACGTTAGTGCCAGATGCACCGGTGTGGACCTCAACAGAAACTTTGACGCCATGTGGGGAAGTAAGTCACTCCTTGTAATCCAGTTCTAGCAGTTCAGTAAGAAGTAACCGAATTTTGTGGCAGTCGTAATGACTATCTTAACACTCCCGCAAACATGGGGAATGATGGGATTGATTGCTCCCGAATCTCTAACACACGTAAACAAAGTGAAATCAGAACGATGAAAATTCGAACGAACCAACCCTTAAATCTGTGTCAATCTTTTCCCCCAGCCACCGGCATCTCCAGGACGTGCTCCAGCGACATCTATCTCGGCGAGGCTCCCTTCTCTGAGCCAGAGACCGCCAACCTGAGGGATCTGTTTGAAAGTATCATTGGCGAGGTGGTCGCCTACATGTCCGTGCACTCCTACTCACAGGTACGGACATGGGCCACTAGTGGACCGCATTGTTTATCCTTATGTCGGTCGTCAGAATCTAACGTTATTTAAAAAAAAAAATTCCTGTGTTTATTATAATTCATTCATCTCACTTGGGGGACTTTAAAATCCCTTAACACAACATCTAAGAAAAAACAAATCAAAAAGATTAAAAAATATTTTAAGTATGCACACATATTGTTTTTTCAAATAAAATTTGCAAGACTCGCGCATTTTTTTTTCAGGATAATTTCGCGAATTTATATTTACCCTTATGAGAACAGCTACAAAAAATGAGAGGTGAAAGGCTTATTTTCAAACTGATTAAACTGAGCCAAATGACCGAGTTTGTGAATGAGAGGCATATTGGCCAAGCTCCCACGGAGAGAGCTAGTGGAGGCCAGGGCAACTCACGTTGGTGCATTGTCCAGTTCGGTATTATCCAGGGCTGCATTTTCCAGAGATGCAACTCCAGAGATGCATTGTACAGAGATGCATTGTGCAGAGATGCATTGTGCAGATATGCATTGTCCAGTGATACCATGTCCAGAGATCTGTTGTCCAGAGCAGTGGCGTAAGTGCGGAAAGGGGGGGGGCGCCCGGTGCAACACTTCTTTCCTTACATTTAGAGATGGAATTTTCTGCCAAATGCAGACTTTTTTTCAAGGAAGTGGGCAGCAAAAGCTTGGCACGCCCCGGGCGGAACTCACCCTAGATACGCCACTGCTGGTCCAGAGATGTATTGTCCACAGATGTATTGTCCAAAGATACATTGTGCATGACTGCGTTATTCAATGCTGTGTTGTTTAGTGCTGCTCTGTCCAGGGCTGCAGGAATTTTTTTTTACCAACCCCTACAATAATTTATTCAAATACTTGTTTAAAATATACTCTTTCAGTTCCTCCTGGTCCCATGGGGTTACACCGAGTATGTGTCCAGACCAGCCAACTCTGCAGAGCTGGTCAGTGTCTTTTACTCTTACTTTTAAGTTACACTTATTTATTATAGCTGGTCAATGTGTTTCGCTGTTACACTATTTGTAGTTACACTTATTTATGCAAAGAGATTTAAATTTCACATAATATTTACAAGCTTTCTAAACTTACATAGGTCTCAGAGTATAATTCTACACCCCCACCACCAACTACCAGCCTATTCTCTACTAAGACGTATTTTTTATATATATTTTTTTTTTAAAATCAGGATCGTGTGGCCACTAGGATGACCCAAGCCCTGATCGCTAGATACGGTACTCAGTACTACATGGGAACTGCATGGCAACTGCTCAACTGTAAGTAGCTCACCGACATGTCACTGCAGTAGTAGAGAAATACAGGGTGTGATCGGTGCTTCTTAAAGTTGAAACATTCCTCCTCGACCTTGTCTCTAAGACGATAGACTTTTAATATATGTATATAATTTTATATATGTAAATTTTCTGAGGAAGTTCAAAGAATTAATCTTTTCAAAAATAAAATAAGTGTTAAAAGTTAAATCAATACGACAATGCCTTGTAAAACTCCACAACCCACACATCACCCCAAAGTCCAGCGCTTCATTCGGTTTCAAAAAGTATGCACTTAGGGGGCTACGTGTTTGGCTAGTGACGTTTCAGGTTGCCTTATTTTCTTTATTTTGTTTTTGTAAAGAGACTATTTACATTTTTGCCGACCAGGCTTCTCAATTTTCATTGAATGAATTTCCACCTGAATCATCTTTTCAATTTGCCCTAACCTTTGTGAGTGATCATTTCAATTTACAATTACCTCTCGGGCTGACAGTTTCAATTTTTACTCTAACCACTCCGACACACGGTTCAATTTACCCATCACTAACCTTTCCGACACACGCATTCACTTTACCCATCATTAACCTCTCCGACACACGGTTCAATTTACCCATCACTAACCTCTCTGACACACGCATTCACTTTACCCATCACTAGCCTCTCCGACACACGGTTCACTTTACCCATCACTAACCTCTCCGACACACGGTTCAATTTACCCATCACTAACCTCTCCGACACACGGTTCAATTTACCCATCACTAACCTCTCCGACACACGGTTCAATTTACCCATCACTAACCTCTCCGACACACGGTTCAATTTACCCATCATTAACCTCTCCGACACACGGTTCAATTTACCCATCACTAACCTCTCCGACACAGACGCAGCTAGCGGTGCCGCCGAGGACTGGGCGCTGACCAGGAAGCCAGGTCTTTACGGCATGTGCTATGAACTGAGACCTGGCTACAATGATAATCGTGGCTTCATTCTGCCGGCCAATGAAATCATCCCAACTGGCCAAGAATATTACGATAGTCTCGTAGTTTTGGCCAATGAAATGAGAGTGTAAAAGACATGCGCGAACAGATTTGAATCTTTTGTTTTTTTGTTGTCGTTGCTGTTTTCTTTCCAGAAGAGTTTTTCGAGTGTTGATTTTCATCTATCGTTAAATATGTTTAAAATAAATTAAATAAGAAATCGGTTTATATATAAATTGTTTCTAAAGAAAGCTTTTAAAAACAATTCAAATACATTCATGAATTGAATATTTTGTATTCGAGAAACAAGAAAATAAAAGTTATTCCCCTTTAAATTTACTTGTTTTCAAAGTTTCTTTTAAAATAATTTAAAAAAAAAAATATTTTCGTTGAATACAATGTGGCATTCATTGAACTGCACACATTTGACATACAGATGACAGAGGGGAAAAACCCATCAAATTTTCACCATATCCGCTAAAAAGCCGAGGTATTCTTATTTGTGTCTGTGGTTATGTGAACATGAAAACCGACAATGTTGTAAAAATAAAAAAATAAATAAAAATTAAAAATGATCAACTTTCCCTGAATCGATTCTACAGACGCTGCTTCTGGGTCTTCCAAAGATTATGCACTTCGTCGCAAGCCAAATCTCTACGCAATGGCATACGAACTTAGGCCTAGCGCAAGTAGCTCTATAGGCTTTAACCTTCCGGCCTCACAAATAGTCCCCACAGGACAAGAGTACATGGATAGCTTGGTAGCTTTGGCTACAGAAATTAGAGTTTAAAGGTAGTGATCAAAGAAACGAAGTAATTATATTGACCAGCATACTACATTATCTGATGTTTTCATCGGAATAAAAATAATTTACAAAAAGAAAGGAAAGCATGATCTGAGCCCCAAATACTTTAAAAAAAAAAAGAGTATTTAGAATAAAACAAGGCTATTTTGATGAAAATACATGTGCAGTACATGTTTAAAAAGACGCAAATAAAAGTTATATAATATTCTTGACTTCGTGTTTGTATTGTAAATTCTCAATAGCGAAATACATATTCAAAATGTTAAGACAACATTACAATATTGACACACATAGCACACCATTTACACAATTACACGAAATCGACACACCAACACAACATTGACCTACCAGCACAATATTGACATACACCAGCACAACATTGACATACACCAGCACAATATTGACATACACCAGCACAATATTGACATACCAGCACAACATTGACATACACCAGCACAACATTGACATACACCAGTACAATATTGACATACACCAGCACAACATTGACACACACCAGCACAACATTGACATACCAGCACAACATTGACATACACCAGCACAACATTGACATACACCAGCACAACATTGACACACACCAGCACAACATTGACATACCAGCACAACATTGACATACACCAGCACAACATTGACATGCACCAGCACAACATTGACACACACCAGCACAACATTGACATACACCAGCACAACATTGACATACACCAGCACAACATTGACATACACCAGCATAACATTGACACACACCAGCAAAGCATTGACATACACCAGCACAACACTGACATACCAGCACAACATAGAGATACCAACATAACATTGACATACACCAACACAACATTGACATGCAAGCACACTATTGACATACCAGCACATGGGTGACGCACCAGAACAACAGCGATGTCCCATCACACCATTAGCAACACCACTGACACACCAGCACAGCATTGACTCAACAGCACAACATTGAAACACCCGAACAGTATCAGTAGTCAAGCACTACGTTGGTGGGCATAAGAGCGACTCGTGGCGTGGTGATATAGTGTTGTAACAAAGGCTGTTTATTAGGATATAGATGGCTGCATCGCTTCTCAGAATAAATACAATTTCATCGATCTTTTATTATTTAAAAAAAATTTTTTTTTAGTAAAGTGCCCAAAACATTAGGGTTCACAGTCTTAACCCTAGTGTGGGTTGGTGATTCCGGTTGGCTTAAAATAATCTTAATCTTAAAAGCATCGGGTCGTATGTTGTGCAGGCCTCACGTAACTTCTAGTGATTTGAGGGGGGAACAAAATTTCATTTGAAAATAAAAATATGATCTTGCACATTTTAAACGACGGCAACAGAAGTATCGGCATCATCGATAAATTATTTAAGGCCCTCTCCTTTCCTTCCTACTCGTTCTCTCGTCTTCACGTACGGGGCCGGCCAAAGGGTTGCTGGCGCCCCGGGCAAGCTTAACTTTGAAGCCCCTTTTAAGTATAATCAGACACATTTGTGCAAAGGAAAAACTGGGGGTAAGGTAATAAGCTATTACCTAGGTTTAAAAAAACAAACAAAACAAATAATGAACAATAAAACTGCATTTCTTAACTTGCATTCGGACAGTATGAACAATTAGCCTACCGATAAATTTTCTTTTTTTTTTGTAGCCTTTAGATCAGCGAATCTTTTTATTGCACTTTCTATTTTTCTTCCATAGTGCCTTCATAAAACTATTTTTCCTATTTTAGAAAATCGTTGATTGTGCCCTAAGCACATGACGTCCCGGACAAATGTGAGTTGCCGGTACCTTGACCCGGCCCTGTTCATGTAGCACGTACATATGCACAAATTTAAAAAAATAAAATCTTGAATAGAATCTGAGACAAGTTTAAAGAACAAAAATTTGAGCAATAAATAGGCATCAGCTAATATGTTTTTTTAATGGTCCATTTTAAATTTTCTATATGGCTGAACTCAAAATATGTTCAGCAAGAGTGTAGTAAGAGGAAGGCTGAGAGGGGGGGGGGGGGCACTTATTCAGGGGCAATATTGTCGGTCCCTTTTATAAACTCTTTGCAGCTTTATCATTTTAACATAAAATTTTATATTCATTATGCATTTTTGTTATTTTAAATGTTCTAGATGGCTAAACACAAAAAATGTTCAGCAAGAGGGTAGTAAGAGGAAGGCTGAGAGGGGGGGGGGGTGCACTTATTCAGGGGCAATATTGTCGGTCCCTTTTATAAACTCTTTGCAGCTTTATCATTTTAACATAAAATTATATATTCAGTATGCATTTTTGTTTTTTTTATTGTTAGGGCGGCAAAATCAACGGCGGCACCGAACGTCACAAACTGACTAGCTACTCCGGATGAATGGTTAGACTAGACAAGGGTGATGGATGTCATCCGGTTCCATAATGATATGATTTTGATATAGCAATCATAAATCAGTTACTAATCAGTTACTTTGCGCTATTGTTAAAGAAGAACAATTGGCGTATCAAAGTGAAGATGAAAAGAAAATAGTAATACATTTAAGAACAACAATATTTAGACCTTATCAATTCTTTAAACTTAAAAGAATTCTACAATATAAATTGGATTATAGTCATAGATTCAGTGGCGTAGCTAGGGGGTGCGGGAGGTGAGGACCTTAACGGGTGACACCATCCCAAGGGGTGACCCCAAACTGAAAAATGCATATTTACAGAGCACTCACTGCTCAGACTAACCGAATTTCATAAAAGGATAACCGATCACGCGTAACTTTTCCACACATGTAACCAATCCAAATGCGTCCTTTATTGACAGTTCAAGTTAGATGCTTCATAAATGAGGTAACCTTATAATTAGCTTTAAAAAAATTAAAAAAAAAAAAACGTTTTGACCATTATTCAACGCCGATTGGGGTATTCGGTAACTTTCGTAAGTGACAGGAAGCTATATTTATCAAAATTTTGAGAAATAACTCTTTTCATTGATATCAAATACGATGTGGTGGGGCGATTCTAAGTAGATTAATCAGTAAAAATTAACAGCATTTTAAGAAGTGACTTTTTACCCAGTTATAGGGTTAACGGAATAATATTAAAAAAAAATTAGAATATATTTTAAAAATTGATTTAAATTAATTTAAATTTTACAAAAAAAGTTTTTTTTAAAAAATCTAATAAATCGAAACAAAAATTTAATATTTTCACCGACTCGTCACTAGCACCGCCCCTTAACATTTGAGCACGGCTTACAGTTTGAAGAGCAGGATCAGGAAAGGAAACTTTAAAATTAATTAATTTTAATGTAAAAATAACTATAACTTAACGTTGTTACATTTAATACCAGGCCTTCAATTAACTTGCTGTTGTTGTTTTTTTTTTGGTTATTGTTATACTGTAGACTTATTTGGGGGGGGGGGGTGACACCAACCCTAGCTACGCTACTGCATAGATTAATTAGATTGTAATTTTAATCGTAACAAATTAAAAATGTGTTAAAGAAGTTAAGAAAATTATTTTTCCCGCCAACTTTTATATTTTATGCCAATATATCTCAATTGGTGGCAACAAAAATATCGGCATTGGCATGCCCCGTACAGCACTACAGTACGCCACTGTATATACATTTATATCATATCTAAATGTCAGTGGGTCCTCTCCAAATGGGTTCAGACCCCTAAAAATGTCACCTCGCATACTGTGGGGCAGCAACTTGCAGAGCGTGACACTGCGACAGACTGAGCGAATCCCAGATTTAGAAGCAATATTTTGTAAATTTTAAAAAACATATTAATATTACGTCATCAAAATATGAGTATCTTCCATACTGTCCATAATCTGAGACATAAAGATAAAGGCCGGCACTACGTACACCGCGGCGGTGTACCTAGCGAAACTATTGACTTTGGCCTGGGTACACAGCGGCGGTGTACCTAGCTAAATCATGGTCTGTGGCCTGCGTACACCGCAGCGATTTTAAGTAGCAAAACTATGGTCTTTGCGAGTCTTTAACTTTTTGGCCTAACCGGTACTTGTAGATTTAATGTTATACTCGTGTTAAAACTGAAAACTATTAAAAATTCGTTTATTACCTTGGGAAGATATTGAGTAAGGTCCACGCGTATGTGGCAAAGTGCATGTAAAGCATTTCTTATTATTTTTGGAAGGGAAGGGGCTGGGGGGGGTGTAATGTTAAACCATGATTTATTTTTAA
>CAXITT010000757.1:267567-285777 GCA_964033795.1 Lymnaea stagnalis | reverse complement strand
CCCCCCCCCCCCGGCAAGGATCGATTTCTTAACAAAAAACAACAAATACAAAAACTTTGACATAGTGCTAATCCTGTCCCAAGCCCAATGTGCAATGGTTTCTGTGAGAAAGCGTCATGTTTTACCCTGAGAATAGCACATGCCATGCCATTCTGGAAACAAATTCCGTCATGAAAAGGGTAAACGCAGACCTATTCCTATGGCTTTGCTATAGACGTAAGTTTCTAAAATCGAGGTGTTTTCAAAAGATTTGCTGTGAAACTGAGTGTTGTGAATGAACCTTTGATATCGTGTGTACATTTTGCCAATGCATAAGGCAAGATGAAAGCAAGATGGTTCAAGGTTGAAATACGACCATGCACAATAATGACATTAATATTCATACTCATATGATATTAATGATATACTGGTATTTTCTTTGGGTGTTCGTAAAAGTAAAATGTAAATATTCAACTACACGAAGATTGTTGAAATACAATAGGATATCACTTAGTATTCAAAATGTTTCTGTTATACATGTTACATACACTATACATGCGCTTTCAGAAACTTTTAGTTTATTTTCTAATGTCTAAATGTCTTATTACTATATTTACCGGTATTTTCAAAGACAAAAGCCCGCACAACTTGTTGAAACACTATATATATATATATATATATATATATATATATATATAATTTAATACAATATTAAAAAAAATATGTTTAAATTGTTTAATTTGCTACAAAATATTTTAAAAGGAGGAACAAAAACTCGATCCCCTACTGGGAATTGATCTCGTAATATATTAACGCCAAGCGTCCACTCTACCACTTGACCACACAAGATCTACTACTACTTAAAACAAGACCAATGGTACATTTTTGCCGCGGTGTACCCAGGCCAAAGCCCACGATTTCGCTAGATACACCGCCGCGGTTTACGTAGGCCAAAGCCGATGGTTTCGCTAGGTACACCGCCGCGGTGTACGCATCCACTTCGAAAGATAAAACAACCAATCGGTAGCTTCTATATTGGAGGCGTGTCATTCACTGACTTACTTTTTTTAATATATAGCCTATATATATATATATATATATATATATATATATATATATATATATATATATATATATATATATTGGTGTACGCACCCACTTCGAAAGATAAAACAACCAATCGGTAGCTTCTATATTGGAGGCGTGTCATTCACTGACTTACTTTTTTTAATATATAGCATATATATATATATATATATATATATATATATATATATATATATATATATATCGTGTGTGCTCTTAGCAGACCCAAGTATCTGAAGTATTCAGTACATGATTTAAAAAAAGTATAACTTCACGTTTCCGTGTAAGTTACGTTGCATGAAGTTGAAGCAGTTAGCTCCTGAATTTCTTTAAAAAGGTTTCAGTTTCTGTTGTCACGACGCACCTGTAACTGTAAGTATTTAACTTAACTATTACATTAATGACATTAACTAAATAAAGTCTAGTAAAGTCCAAAGACGAAAGTTAAATAAGTCCGATACGGTCGATTGTCAGTCATTAATACAACTACAAACTTACGGCCAATTTACGCCTAAATTTGGACTATTTAGTTCCTAGCAACCTAGACCTAGGACTAAGTTGACTATGACTGAGTATGATCAGTGGGGAGTAGCCCTACTGCCACTGCTGCTTGTACAATGTCAATTAAGTAGCCTACATACTACATATTTAATACTACTACTGAGAAGTAGTAGATAAGTAAGTAGTACTTTAACTTTAAATTTAAAATGTAAATTTAAAGTAGTCAGTATAGACAGACCTTATTTAAATTAAAGTCTAAGGACAATGACAAGGACCTTAAAATGTAAACTTAATTTAAGGTTTTACTTAGACTTAGACTGAGGACAGGCCTTATGCCTTATACTTATAGCCTTATTATAATTAATAAATTTAGTAATTCTAAGTAATTATTAGCTACTGTTGATACTTATTCTGGTCAATTTAAAAATCCGTGCCAAAATATAAGTTTGATCTCTTAGTCTTAGTCAAACTTGACTTAATCTTATTTTTGATAATTTATAGGTACCTCACTTTAAAAAATATAAATTATTTTTAATTTTAATTGCTGAAGAAATGGCGAATATTTCAGGGATTACCTTATAATTTATAAATAACCAGAAAATATTATATGAAAATTAATTAAAATAAAAAAATAAAACTGCAATAATTTTGGTTAAATTTGTGAATGTTAGAACTAAGGGCGAGTTATTCTATGAGTCTGATCTTCTTTTAATTACTTTAAATTCTTCATTATTTTGAAGTTTACAAAGCAGTTTTAAAAACACAAAAGAGCTGGAGGCCATGTATTCGCCCTTGTCATAAGTGAAAGAAATTATGCATTTAGACCTGTGGTGTATCCAGAGTTCGTGCCGCCCAGGCCCAGGGCTGTTAAAGCTTTTTGCCTTCCACGAAAAAACTGCTGTTGACAGAAAATGCATTCCCTCAATATAAAGAAAAAAAAGAGCCACCCAGGGCAGGCTACCCTCCTCCGCACTCCCTTCCTACACCACTGATTCAGACCCATTGTTTTGCTTTTTAAATTTAAATATTTAATCCAAGATTTTTTTTCCCCAACTGCTACTAGGCATAATCCCTACTTTTTTGCTCTGTCAAAATGTTTATTTTCATTGCATCTTTTGAAATTTAATGAATCTGATGTGAAAAAATTCAAATAATATTTTCAAATGTTAACTTTTCTGCAACTTTAGCTTGATTTTTAAAATTAACTTCTTGTTTTATGATAATCAGATCCATTTTTAGTTAAAGCTGTGGGAAAACCTTGCACTTATTAATTTCCAGAGGGGTAGGGATGTAAATTTATGTGAAAGCTCTTCTTTTTTTAGCACTTGCATTTGCAATGATATAATTAATTTGCCTAAGTAAGCATTTGCACTCAATGCCTGTATAAAAACCACTTCAGTCTCGTTCATCAATCAGTAAGCTGTCAATTTTACTAAATGATTTGACATGCCTCACATACATTACAGTCCTGACCTAGATCAGCCTCAGTTATTTTCCACTGCTCATAAACTTATAGTTTATACATTGGCTGTCAATTCTTTAGCAACTTTTAAGTTATAGAGTTTATAGTTTAAGTCAAGAATGAAGTAATTAAAATATTTCAGGATCCTTCCAACCTGTGTTTAATGAAAATAATTTATGTTACAGGACTGTACTTATTTGATTATATGACATTGCAAACTGGAATTGATTTAAACTACAAACAATGACAGAAAAGAAACCCACCTGTCCCGTTATAGTAGGGGATTTGAAAACCGAAGGTTTGACTACTAGTTCATTCAGGCAATGGAGGCGACCAGACTTACCCAGCAAATGTACTTTCACACTGGACACACCGCTAGAAAAATCTCCTCATAGACATGTTGGCTTGTAAGTCATTTTTATTATACTTATTTTTTTTGTAAAGAAGGCATAATTTTGTTTCCTTTAGCTTAAATGTAAAAAATTGTGTCTCCACATTACTGAATCTGTAAAGTCATTTTTTTAAGACAATAAAATCAATTTATTGCTGTAGTTCAGGAAATAATAAAACGTTTTGATTATCCATAAACAAATTCAATTTTCTGTTCTTCTCATGTAAATTTCTAATTTAATCAGTTACTTTGTAATTCCCTCCTTTATTTTTTACATAAACGTAGCTTTTCTGATCATCTCTCAAGGGAGGCAAAAGTGAAAACACTTGTCCTCCTCAATGATGAAGAGCAATTTTATGAAAGAAAAAAATTGTATTACCAAACCCTTCCATAAATGTTTTATAATTAACACTTCCTGTGCTTAGGTGAATTACCTTTATCTATTTTTATACTTAACCACGACCTTTTTTATTTTTAAAAAATTTCATCTGCCTTATCTGCTTAGGAAGGTTCTTAGCCGAAATGTTCACACTGTCCTGTTTCTTAATTCAAGCTTCCACATACCTTGTCCTACTATTTGCTTCACACAGCTTGAATGCAGTCCTTCATTTATTATGATTTATTCAACAGACAACCACGTCCAAAAATACTACCAAACATTTTGTACAACATAGGCAACACACCTCTGGTTAGACTCAACAACATTCCTGCCAAAGACGGTTTAGAGTGTGAAGTTTGTGAGTATAAACGTTTTTTATCAAATGTTAATTTGGAAAATTATTTTGGACTACAATGTAACCCATGGGAGGGCAACCTGCGGCCTGCTGAAACAGTTAATGTGGCCCTGCAAGACCTTCTAAGAACTGGATTAATGTTTTCATGAAATATGAATGATTATCCGTAAAAGCCTTTGAAAATTTATAATCACAGTGTAAAATTGTCAAACTAATAATAATCATCACTGCAAATTTGAACATTATCATCCCACTGCTTATTTGCAAACTGAACTTGAAATGAATTTTCTAAGCCCATAATGATGTACCGGTACATACAAAATTAGCGTGCGTGCCACCAAAAAATATTTTTTTTATGTTGCTGGCCAAAGTAAAAAATAATCTCCATGCATTCCTCTGCACAAAAATGCTGCTTACCCCTGATATAACCCATTGAGCAATCAAAATTACCTCCCCTAAACTAATGCATTCTCATTTTCATTATTCCCCAAATGCCTAGCTCTCAACTCAACTACTCCCCAAACGCCTACCAGGTGAAAGGGGGAAGGCATTGGTAACTTATGTATGTATATTATATATATATATATATATATATATATATATATATATATATATATATATATATATATATATATATATAAAACATTTAATTAAATTAGCCTTGATTTATTGTTATCAGGTGGGCATGTTTATCATAAGTATCATCTTTCAGAAGCAGCATGAGTTGGTAATCCTTTGTGCAAAACTTTAAATGATAGCCTTAATAGAATAGCTGGGCTTAACATCTTTATATTAAAACCAGTCCCTATAGAATTTAGAATAGTATGGCATATCATATTAAAACCATTCCCCATAGAATAGTCTGGCCTAGTAAATGATTATCCTAACTAAAATTGCATGACATAACTCCAGATGGAGCTTATTTTAACTCCTTGGCATGGTACTGTAAAATTTCAGCTACCACTCCATAATTAGCATATGTCAGAAAGGTATCCATATTCTCCTTTTGCCAAAGGAGTACTACTATGAATCTTCTTCTTCTTATGCCTTCTTACACCATCTGGGGCATAGGCCGTCCACAAGAATTTTCCATTCATCATGGCCCCGTGCTTTCCTTTCCAGTCGCTTCCAGGTGTACCCCATATTTTGTGTGTCTGCCTCTAGCTCGCGTGGCCATGTATTCTTTGGCCCTTCTCTCTTTCTTTTTCCCTGTGGATTCCATGCTAGAGACTATCTGGTGATGCTATCTGGTGAATCTACTAATTCCATATTATATTTACACAACATGGTTGGCCCATTTCTGATTGGTCACATGGCTATGAAAGTTTTAGTGAGGTAATTCTTGGCCAATGTAAATTTAATTACCTGTACATGAAAATTAGAAAGCATTAAAAAATATAACCATTATTTAACAGATTGATCTCACCCTTCTAATTTAAAGAGCTTCATAATTGCAATAGTCCGTCTCTCAATCTTTAGTCATTATGGCATTTCTCTGCCAAATGTTTTGTTTTTTTTAAAGTCGAACGTGCATTATTTTCAGTGGCAAAATGTGAGTTCTTCAATGCTGGGGGATCAGTAAAGGACAGAATAGGATTCAGGATGGTGGAGGATGCTGAAAAGAGTGGTGAAATAAAACCTGGGGATGTCCTCATTGAGCCAACCTCTGGAAATACAGGTAAATGTGTGGTCATTCCCGTTTTTCATGCTAAGTAAAAAGATTCAGCTCTGGCATATAGTTTATTGGAGATAAAATTCAATATCCAAGAAGGATGTTGGAGAGCCTGGCAAAATTAAATGAAGTATAGAATCGTTAGAAAATATTTAAGACTTCTTAACTCTTTAAGGTACGGTATCAATCATTTTCTGCTGTGATTTTCAATACATTTATGAGTTAACTTCTTTATTGGTTTACCCTTTCTTTAACACATCCAGTGTGCCAACTTCTTTAATAGTTAACCTTTCCTTCATTGGACAGATTTTCATTATATTATGTTCAGAAATTTTTGTTATTTTTACATTTAAACCTTCGTAAGAGTTACATGTTATAGGTTTCAGTTTTGGAAACATTTGATTACTTAATGTCTTTATCTTATTTTACACACAAAAAAAATTTGTAAATCTTGGTTTGGTTTCTTACAGACATGCTTTGAATGACACCCCCCCCCCCCCTTTTTTTTTTTTTGTTTTATTTTTTTTATTTTGTTCTCTCTTCTTTTTTTTTTTTTTACTTGGTAGCCTGGCTCCCATTGTGAGGTTTTTTTTTTTCTAAATGACAATAAAATGTTATTTCCTCCAGGTATTGGCCTTGCCCTGGCTGCTGCTGTCAAGGGTTACAGGTGTATCATTGTGATGCCTGAGAAGATGAGCATGGAAAAGGTGGGTTGGACTCACCTTGACTGTTTGTTTATTTTATATATTATATAGATGAACATCTCTGACATTACTGTAGGCAATGATGTTGTTTTACGTACAGGACACATGTCTGGCACACAATCCAAAAGAATAATCTCACATTTGGTCTTATCTAACACCCCCCCCCCCCCCCCCCCCCCCCCCCCCCCCCCCCCCCCCCCCTGCCCTTTGCCCCATCCCTGCTCCCAGGTGGATGTGCTCAGTGCACTTGGGGCAGAGATTGTCAGGACCCCTACAAGTGCGTCTTTCGACTCCCCCGAATCACACATTGGTGTGGCCAAACGGTTGATGGAGGAGATACCAAATTCTCATATACTTGATCAGGTGAGTTAGAAATTGTTAAAAAGTAGTATGACTATAAAGTTAGAGCTTTGTTGGCAGTCAAAGGATTATCACTAAAGAAGGTCTCTTTTTAAATGTTCCTTAATGTTGTGTTGTATGTTTATCCAAGTGTTTGATATGCACATTTAACAAACAATCTTAATTTAGTTGGGTGTTAGAAGTGAAGAGCCAATAGCCAAAATGAACGGAGAAGTGTTTGTGGAGTTATTTTTTAAAAGTGAAACTTGAAACTTAAAATGCTTTCACTACTTAAGGTTGACGAGAAACTGAATAAAAATTTTTTTAAATTTATCAGATAATTATTAAAGTAACTGGTGTCAAGACTTGATTGGTATATCCAGGCAGGAGCTATGTCCACTTCTTCCTAGTTGTAATTTCCACTTAGTTCAACACAAGACGAGGCTGATTTTCCTACATTTATATTTCAAGAACTTTAAGAAATTCGGCTGTAAGAAAATATACCAATATTGCATTTAACTAATTCTTTTTAATCATTCAGAGCGGATGTTTAGAGCCTTAAATGCCTTTTCATCAAAACACCTCTTGGAAAAAAAATTATTTATTTTTTCCCAGTACCGTAACGCAAGCAATCCAGTCGCTCACTTTGATGCTACAGCTGAAGAAATTTTGGATGCCTGTGATGGTAAGAATTTTCTTGAATGTGGTGATTTCTGGATCCTGTTGTGCTGGCCGATGCACATAGATCTCAGGTCTGTTCCCTCAGCTTGGTTGCGTAATGGAGCAATAGAGGGGAAGTTGTTGATATAATGGACATAAATTTTCACCCACTGAAACGTTTGTTCTGTTCAACTTGATGAAAACTTTGATTTCATTTTCACAGCATTTTGTTTATCTTTGTGTCCTGTTCACTGATGCAGGGTCACTGCTGCTCTGTCATTTTATTTAATACATGTAAAGCAAATAGTTTTTTTCTATTTTGTCTTAACTGGAATGTCATGCCCAAATTTTCTCCAAACTTGTTAATGATGTTTTTTTCCAAATGCTGTCAGGTAAATTGGACATGATAGTGCTGTCTGCTGGAACTGGGGGGACATTGACGGGCATCTCTCGTAAAATTAAGTCAAAATGTCCAGATTGCAAGGTCAGTAGACAGTTAACATAAATTCACTCAAGAGAAATTTAACAAGTTTTAAACATTTCTACAAATATTTTTTAATTTTGTCAGGGGGAGTGCATATTTCTAACAATTTCTTTATTCTTCTCACTAAGATCTGGCAGATACTTCTTCTGTATTTTGAGCACCCATGATCAATGTATTTGTTTGTAGGAATTTTCTTTCTACTTATCTACAGTTTTTAATAATTGTAAGCAGACAATTTAAAAAAAAGATTAGCAGCTCAAACATTATGTTTTGAATTTAAAAACTCCAGGTTGTTGGAGTTGATCCAGAAGGTTCCATCCTGGCTCAGCCAGATTCTCTGAATAAAAGTGACATCTCATTCTATGAAGTGGAAGGCATTGGCTATGATTTTATTCCAACTGTTCTGTCCAGAGAGGTTAGTGTTTTCAGCTGTTTATGTATGGTGTAACTACATAAGATGCATGCCAATGTTAACATATAGAAATTTTTCTATCAATCAAAAGTGCAATCTTTGTTTAACTGTGTCACAAGGACTCTATTGAAATCCTTTTTATGCACATGTAATACTAACAGAGCAATAAAAACTAGATAACTAAGTGATGTGTTTGCTATTTCATCTCAAACAGATGTTCTAAGAGATTGTCTAAGAGATGTTCTTAAATATACACATTTTTCTTTGGGCTTTGTAAAAAAAAATTATTATTTTTTGGTTATTTTAAAAATTTCTTTAAAACTTGAATGAATCAGAGATGTGTTTTTCCCTCTGAAATATTTAGACATTGTTGATGTAGTAGGCATAAATATATTTCCTGATTAAAATATCAGCGTTCAAAGAGCTTTACATTTATAATTTGAGGATTAATGAGAGGATTGGGAAAAGTCAAAAGTCGGCACATTAAAAAAAGCACCAAGTTTATTGATCAGCTTTTTCATGTGTTTTTTGTTGCTGTTGTTACTATAGATGTAACATTAAAAATTCCCAGTATGTGGACAAGTGGTACAAGAGTGTGGACAAGGAATCATTCATCATGGCCAGGCGGTTAATACGGGAGGAGGGACTCTTGTGTGGTCAGTAACTTGCTGTCGGCAAAATGTTCATGTCTCATGCCTAAATGTAAGAATTGAAAATTTAAGTTGCAAGCTTTTAAACATTGCTGTGGCCTCGGGTAACCCTTGCCCTCATTTTTTGGATGAAGTGTGTTTCAACAACGGGGCGAAAAGCATTCAAATAAAACCCTCGTTTTAGGATGAAAAACAAGTGAAATATCTGTAGATTTGATTGATTGACACAAGTAACAAAAAACATGCTCAAAGATAGCAGATACATTTTTAACATTTAAAAAAATTAACAAAGAAAGTAGTTATCGTCTTGGCAATGACATTGTCAGATTGAATTTCAATTGAGAATACTGATTTATGTATGAGCTGATTAATTATGTAGTGAACACAACAAATTTCAAAATCTGAATTATAATTTTATTTATTTTGTTGAATAGGCCACTATTTATGCTTCACTTTGGGTCACAATGTCCCGAATATGGACAAAATACTGTGCAGCTTCTGGGATTAAACGTTTTTTATACTTTGCTTCTCTTACTACTCACACTTTTGAGCTTTGGTAACTATTTGCTGTTTGTTATTTGTTAGATTTGATTGTGATGCCCTGATTGTGTTCTTCAAATTTAACGTCAGTCCAAAGTCTGAATTATTCATCTGTACATTTTTAGAAAAAAAATTTGGAATTCAACTACTAAATTTAATGTTTTTTAACATTTTTTTATTAAGTTTCTCAATCTTTCTGCCCGCCAGGTGGTAGCAGTGGGTCCGCAATGTATTGTGCGGTCCAAGCCATCAAAGACTTTGGTCTGAAGAAGGGCCAACGCTGTGTGGTCATCCTGCCAGACTCCATCAGGAACTACATGTAAGCTACACAAATCTTTTGTTACATGTATTACCAGGATAGGATTAAATTTTAAAAAATGTTGTTTCTGATGGTTTGTTGTATGATCAGTACGTAACAAAAGGAATAATACCACTGATCCAATGAAATACAAAAAAGAGTGATGCCAAAGCCAGTGCTGATAAAAATTAACAATTCATTTATGCATTATCTCTTAGACACTTAAGTCAATTATTTAAAATTAGAGCTCATTTAACTTAAGTATTCGAATCCATACAATGATAACAGAAACACACAGTCACTCTTTATGAAGGGAGTCTCTAGATATCTGAAGGTACTTGCTACAGTCGACCATCTGATTGCCAAAGAATGCCTTCCAGAATTATTCTGAACTATCTTAGTGTTTTTGGGAGGATATCAGAAAGATAAACAAGTTCAGTGAGTTCACCTCAAAGGTCTGGAAAGAGGGGAGGCATCTCTTGGTGTCCATGACCAACCAACACTGGGGAAGTAACATGTCTCAATGTAAACAAAGGTCACAGCCAGGGGTTTTAATCATGTTTTTCAAATATGGCTTTAAATTATTTGTCCCCTGGCTTACTTGGTTAAAAAAAAAAAAAACTTACAACATTACAAGCATCCACAAATGCACTTACAAATGAATTGTTGACAGGTCCTTGTGGAAGTAACATGTATCAATGTAAACAAAGGTCACAGCCAGGGGTTTTAATCATGTTTTTAAAATATGGCTTTAAATTATTTGTCCCCTGGCTTACTTGGTTAAAAAAAAAAAAAACTTACAACATTACAAGCATCCACAAATGCACTTACAAATGAATTGTTGACAGGTCCAAGTTTCTGAGTGATGATTGGATGAGCCAGCGTGACTTCCTGGAATTGGAGCCCTTGGAGTCATCCAAAGACTGGTGGGTCTTAAAGATACAATTGTTTATTTACCTCTCTATTCTCTATGTCCATGCTTGACATGTGCACAGTTGCATTTTGAATTACCATTCAATGTGGGAATAAATGTATGGGGCTCTACTATCCCATTTGGTTTCTCTCCTTTGGTTCAAGATGTTAATTTAAAATTGAAATTTAAACTCGATGGGAAAGAAACAATGTTGTATTCAAACAACTTGGACTGGTTTATTTTATCTGGAAAGATTTTGCTCAAAAGATTGGAGTTATTTTTTTCGGCAGATATTTCCATCAAATGATCTAAAATAAATAAGTTTGTTAAAAAATTAATAAATTGATAAAAAATATGCATGTTACTTGACTGGCAAATATCTATAGAATTTTAGCATTTTATCATCAGATGGCAAACAAACCTGTAGTGATCAGCTGATACTTATAAAGTTTTAAAGCTCAGTGTCTCTGCCTCATGTTTTTTTGAAAAGATTTTCACGGACTTTTGTTACTAGGTTTAATACACAGAATTTGTTTTAATATAGATTTTTTGATTTACTTCATCATATTTAATTGTAGTTGTATAACATAAAAAAAATTAATCTTCTTATCATTCTTAGTACACAAAAATTTATCTTTGGATTTCAAATTATGCATTTAAAAAAACTCAGCATCCCTTGATAAAATATGGTCTTGATGCTTATCAGACCCTCCCTAATCATATCTCATCATATTTTTCACTCTGGTCCATGTTAGTTTTTCTTTTTACAATACATGTTCCCTCGCTAATTTTTTTGTCCCTTCTCATCTACTGAAACTAGCAGCAGTAGCTATTTGAGTTGGTAAGAGTTAAAAGTTTTAAAATATCTTTTAGATTTGTTTTAAATTAGAGGTGGAAAAATCTAATTAAATTTCATGTTTTAATGGCTTTAGACATTCTTGTAGTGTTAGGAGAGTTAGATCTCTTAACTGATATCTTCATTAGAGTAAATTCAATGGGAAATTGCTTTACCCTGTTCAGAACTACTATAAAATTAAATTGAATAAAAGTGGGAATTATGAGCACATTTGGGTTTTACTGCCCTAGGCAAAAAAATAAAAAAATTGAAGGGAGATAAATGCCTTAAAATTTTTAGTTGAATATCATTTAGTTGGTCAAGTAACACCGCTCACTTATTTAATATTGAAGGTACCTCTGTGATGCATGGGCTTTAGGACAAACTCTTTATTCTATAGTGCTGGTCATGGTATTGTTTACACCAGTCTTATAATTGAACAAGGAATACGGCCAGACTTTTAGAAAACTAGATTGACTATTAAAATGCTTGAGAGTGCTGCTGGTGGCTTGTCTGTAATATGGACTACTGCATGGCTTCTCATAAAACGTTTAAAGTAGAAATCTTTTAAAATAACTCTAATAGTGTCTGTACCATTTAAATGGCTTTCAGCTCAGCTCCACTGTTTATTCAGTCAAAACATTGGCCATAGTTTTATGAGTAGTCATCTTTTTTGTTTGTTTGTTACATATGAGAATTTATAAAATTTTACTTTTAGATAATATATCTTGGTTGTAGCATAGATTTCATACGTTAGTGACTTACATGAGGCTTTTCTTTTGTGCAATTGTGTTGCTACAATAAATTTAAGAAAATGATTTTTAATGTTTTCAACAAACCTGGAGACAATGTTTGAAAACACCATTTTGTGTGTTGTTATTTAAGTATTTGAATAAGTTATAAACAGTTAACTTTGCTATGGTGATTAACTGAGCAAAAAAAAAATCATCATAATTTGTCCCCTTGTTTTTATTTATAACTAAAAATCAATCTGACAAAAGTAATGAATCTTGGCACCACAATCAGCAGCTGTCAGCTTGACGGTAGAATTTTCACTTCACATCCTGACTTTTCCTCTGTTTTGTGCAATTTTTTAAAGAGGAGTTTGCCAGATAAGCTTACGGGAACACATAATCGATATATATATAACTTAATAGTACACATGAACACCTGGTAATAATCAATTTAATTTTTCATCGATCAAGTTTATGTTATCTAGTATACAGCAAGTGCTCGACTTACGACCTATGCAACTTACTATTCGACTTTACGACCACAATCACTAGCCATACTATATTAGATTTCAGATTTATTTATGCCTCAATTATCAGTGGCACGGCGTTGTCTGCAATCATTGGTGGTCTTGAACATTGAAAATTATGTTTTATAAAAACAATAAAAGAAATTTATGATATAATTTAACTTAATATATATATATATATATATATATATATATATATATATATATATATATTAAAAAAAATAAAAAATATATATAATATAATATAATATAATATATATATATATATATATATATATATATATATATATATATATATATATATATTGATTGTAATAAAATGAAAATCTACCCATTAATATTTAACACTTTTCTTGGCTTTTTAAACTAGTTGTTTTTTTGTGTGCATTTTTTCCTTTTGCTCAAAATTTAGAATGCTAATGCTCTGTCTGACTGCTTTTATGACAAACTTTAATTAACCAATATTTTAACCCAAAAATGTGAACAAATTTGGACCCATAACTTATGATGTCAAGTTATTTGAACAAATTTTTAAATTGAAGTTAAAGAATAAAGACAAACCATTTTTAATTTATTAATGAAAATCTCTATGATTGAGCTGTTACAAATGACAAAATTATTGTAGAAAATAAATGTTAATGGCATGAACTGTGATGGATTCATGTATTGTTAAATAGTTTTTTTAAAAATAGATTTTAAATTTTTAGCATAAGAATTAGATGTTTCTTAAAAGACATTTGACTGGATGATTGGGAAGCAAATCAAACGCAGTGGAGAAAACCTTTTTTATTCATGGGCAACCCATATAAATTTACAATCCTTACGATCCCAAAATGGTTTGTCCATCCAAAGTTGCTCATTCATGAACAAAGGGTTCTTTTTCTTTTCTTTTTTTTTCTGTCACATTGACAGTAAACCCTATGACATCGTCTCGGATCCTGTAATGTGTCAGGTCTAATTTACTCACTGCATTCCCATTCCTGTCAAGCCTGTCCTTGTTCTCATCACTGGAGTAGACAATCAAAACTACCGGCCATGACTTTCTCTTTTGTTACCTGACAGTTCTCAGGTCTAATTTACCCATCCTTTCAACCATTGGCCTGCCTTTGTGCAGCATGGAAGTGTCCTCACGCACTTATACTTTGAGAACAACCAAGTTTATGTATGTGTACATAAGTAAGGCCCTGAACCTAAATTGTGTCACATATTCTTTTGGACTATAAGAGAGGTCAGAGTTTCTTAGTGATTCACACTGAAAACATGTATGTCACATACACCCCAGTACCGACCTTATGTTCCTTGTTCATATGAATATCACATACTTCCATTACTGACCTTATGTTCCTTGTTTATTCCAGGTGGTGGAATCTTAAGGTTAGTGCCTTAAATCTGTTGGCCCCATTGACGGTCATGCCCAATGTCACTATCCAGGATACATTAGATCTGCTCAACAAGGAGGGATTTGACCAGGTCCCTGTGGTGGATGATTCAGGGTAGGTTTTGAATTAGTAAAAGATTAAGGGTAGGTTTTGAATTAGTACAGGATTAAGGGTAGGTTTTGAATTAGTACAGGATTCAGGGTAGGTTTTGAATTAGTACAGGATTAAGAGTAGATTTTGAATTAGTACAGGATTCACTGTTGATATAATTTGTTTAGGGTTCGTATTGTGACCTCTATATATAAAAAAAAAACTACTGATGGAGACTTAACATCAGGTTCACTTGTATCATTTCAGAGCTGTTATGGGTATGGTGACTGTCAGCAACATGATGTCACAGATTGTGAAGAATCGAGTCAAGGGCAGTGACCCTGTGTCAAAGGTCATGTACAAGCAGTTCAAACAGGTACTTTGAAAAAAAAAATGTTTTATTGAGACACCAAAAAAAATGTGATGAAGTTTGTTGTTTTTTGTTGTGCAACTAAATGTGTTACTTAATGTCTCCTAGTGCTGTGATCTTTCTAGATTATAAACGTCAGTTGAGTTCTGGCTTCATATGTTGCTTACTTATAATTAAACCTGGATCATATGTGTGTCCGGTGCAGTGACAGCATGGCCAAGGGGAACAAAATAAATTTGGAAAAAAAATGAACAGTTTTTTTTTTAAATGCCATTAATTTCCTTCTGTCAAGTGGACTGCCGGTAAGCATCCTTATTAAGATGAACTATGTTGAATTTATTCATGCTTATCAAATGTCCTGGTTTGACCGGGATCTTCCCGGTTTTGAAGCCCTGTTCAGGCGTCCCAGTGGGTTTGAAAATTGAATATTTTGTCATGGTTTCAATCTCAGTTCGGAAGTGATTAATATGTCTTATAAATGTTTGGATAGGCTTCATTCGTATCAATTGTTGAAATCAGAACTTTGTTGGTATCAGATGCCGTATTCATTGATGAAACTAAGGTTAATTATATGGGGAAAAACTACCAAGCTCTAAGCTTGTATTATGCAAGGTGTGTATATATATGAATAAATCCACATGTTATTGTGATGTCTCTTAGAATAAGAGGCCTGTGCCAAATATCGACCTGCAGTCTATGACCCCCCCACCATCCCGCTTTCCTCAAAAGATGGTAGAAGTAATAGCCTAGAATTTACAGCATTATATCGTGTAGGTATAAATCATTAACAAAAGTGCCGCCCAAAGGGTTGTTGCCCCCGGACCCTCTTAAGTACTGTCATATAATATAGGTCCTGGTCTCAAATTATGGGAAGCCTTGATATAGTAAACATGACAGGTGCTAGTGAGTTATCTCATCTCACTTTTGAGTATTTATTTTTTGATCCGCAGATTCATATGACCACATCCCTCGGCCAGCTGTCGCGGATGTTGGATACGGATCACTTTGTTCTAGTTGTTCATAACCAAAGGCAATGTAAGTCGAATACAAGAAAACTTATTTTGGCTTTTGTTCCTGTGAAATCCATATTTAAATGATGACCTGGTTGATTGTAACTCAACTGATTGATTGATCCATCCTCTGCTGGCTTTAAACCCCTGTTGTACCTACAGAGATTTAAGGTTTATCTTAGTATCTGTGTATCTGACCTAGCCATGGCTCACAAGGCATGATCTAGACATGGCTCACAAGGCCTATGATCTAGACATGGCTCACAAGGCATATGATCTAGACATGGCTCACAAGGCCTATGATCTAGACATGGCTCACAAGGCCTATGATCTAGACATGGCTCACAAGGCTTATGATCTAGACATGGCTCACAAGGCATAGTTTAGAAAAGCTTGAGCTCTACACTATATGCTTTTAGCTAATGTTCAGTTGGCTTTACAAGGCCTTAAGCATTATCCATTTTTAAAAAAAGCTTTTATAGGTCTAGCGGTCAGGACCCTAGTCAGATGCAATATATATATATGTGATGTGGCATGTGGCCAGCGGGTGCGCCACCCCTGATTTAGACTGTGTATTTGAGATCACTTAAAGGCGTGGGATCATTATATAAAATAAAAATGCAATCATTTAAATCTTGGATCCCCCCCCCCCCATATTATTTTTAACTTTCCAGAAAGACAGAAATAAATAAGCATTGCATGACTTCATACTGTGTATTTGAGAACACTTAAAGGCGTGGGATCCATATATAAAATAAAAATGCAATCATTTAAATCTTGGATCCCCCCCCCCCCCATATTATTTTTAACTTTCCAGAAAGACAGAAATAAATAAGCATTGCATGACTTCAGCTTTAATCCCATTGTTACAGATTCCCTCCTTGATATTTCTGTAGATGGCAATGGGGGCAAGGTTGAGAAGAAACAGATGATCTTTGGCATCGCCACCAGGATCGACCTCTTGAACTTCATCACGTCCAAGGACAGCCCAGAGTTGTGATGACAAAGATTCGAGACACAGCAGCGGCTGGAATCTTATATCAAGACAATTGATCTACACCAGGGCATTTTTTTTTTGTTTACATCAGGACATATTATTCTTTACAACATGACAAAGTTGTTTTTTTTTTAGTCCGGAAATTAGTTTTATTCTTTTACTCCAGGACATTTTATTCTCTTTCTCAAGGATAGATGGTTTTACACTTGAAATGATGATAAAAGCAACACAGTAATATTAGACAAGTTTTTAGACCTGGGAAGACGTCCGTTTATTGTTGCACCATAAAACATGGAGAATGTTTTGCACATGTTTTGTTATTTTTTTTCTTGACCAAAACAATAATGATCTTTTTCTTTGAATTTTTATTAGCAGTTTGCAGTGCCTCAAGATAAATTCTAGAAGATTTAGTACTGTATAATAGTTTGTTTTTGTTAACCTAATTAATTAGAACGTGAGTCTCAACTATTGATTTCCAATGCCAAAATTGAGGTTCTGAAACCCATCAATAAAAAAAAAATAAAAAAATGAGTGGCCTAGTTAAATTATTTTAAACAAATGCCTGCTGTTCAGAATTGTGTGTGCCGCTATGGTGGCCTTATTATTTAATGTCATATTTGTTTAGATTAAAAACTATAAAATGTTGTGTTTGTGTGACTTTGTAAAGATATCAATAAATGTTACAGCCAGTGCTCAGTCATTTTGAACATGATGAAGTATATAATTTCTGATGACTATTTGCTAAATTTCAATGAATCTGTCAATCAATGAATCTCAGATCGAATTAACCAATTATTTGATGAAATTTTAATGATTTTTTGGGGGGACCACGTATAATTTCCCATCCTATTTTTTTAATTTGTACTTTAGACCGTTCATTTATTATTTGTGGCTCTGATTCACCATTACGGCATAAAATATAATTTTTGTTGTTGCTTTTTTGAACATTTTAGAGGTTTAATTTTGTCAGAAGCTTATGTTTTGATAAGGCCGGTCATATTTTCATTTGCAACACTGTCAGCATAATGAATTTAGCTTGGCTGTCATATTTTTGTTTGAGTTTAAAAGCAATGAAGGATTGAGGGGGCCAGTGAAAGGGTAGAAAAATTCAAACACTTTACTTAAATCTTTTTTTTTTAAACGCTAGAACAAACAACATACATTTCTTGAGCTTGTTCAGTCTTGTGAATCTGTGGCAGCTTTAGGATGGTGGGAGAAATGTGACAGAATGGGTGCACCATAAATTACCAGCATCATATGGGAAGCAGAATTAAAATAAAATAAAATTTGATTGGTTTAAGGGGGGGGGGGGGTGTATTCCGTAGATTTGGCACTATCCAGAATAGTGGCCAGGGTCATGCTGATTATGTTCAAAATTTTAAAAATAACTTCATACTTTCTTTTATTGAGGTTCTTGTCTTAGGGGTCGTTTGCAAATTACGT
>CAXITT010000757.1:246963-267263 GCA_964033795.1 Lymnaea stagnalis | reverse complement strand
TTTTTTTTTTTTTTTTTTTTTGTTTTTTTTTTTTTTGGGTGGGGGGGGGGGAGGGGGGGGGGGGGGTGGGTGTAAAGAATTTGTGAAATGTTTAGATTTATTTTTTATATTTATTCAAATCACCCCCTGTAATCACTCTATCAATTAACGGTAAACTTTTTGCCTCATCATTTCTTAGCAGCCGTAAATTTATCTGTACAATAATCAAGCTGACTGAGCTGTCATCACAGGGATTTTAATTGATTATCCTGTAATACTAAAAAAAAACTTGTATAAAATTTGGAAAGCAATTTTTATTCCTTAATTGTATACTGCCATTATATGTTATGGTTATAGTTATGTTACCAACTTCGCACAACTGTTATATAGGCTCATCACAGTTTGTGACAGACTGCCTTACAGAGTATTGAATACTCTTACCAATGTATCTATTAATGACATCTGCTTGGCTATTTCGGTCGGTTAAAACCCAACAGGATTTTAGTTATTATTTTTCTTATGTAGACTATGTATGGAATTTTGTTTGTTTTTAAAATTGTATATTTACAGGAAATAAAATTACATTAGAAATAATGAGGATGAAATTATAAGGTTGAATAGTTTTTTTAAATATCTGGTCATCCGAGAATAAACTGATCTAGTTTCTTTCAAGGAAAAGCACAACTGAGTTTAAATCACTACCCAACTACAACTTTCCCTTGAAAGTTTTTGATCTCACGTAGGCCTGTTATTTTTGTAAAATCAATGTGTAGTTATAGACTTTGCTGCACGGCTGAGATACTCCATTTATTTTAATTTTGAATGTTAATCTGTTACTAACTGTGGTCCAACTGTGGAGGTCAGACTCTGAATATGGATCAACGTGCAAATGGTGCATAAAAAAAACCCAAGAGTAACCCTGTCCGGAGCTGATGGACATTTAAAACCTCATTGTTGTTGGGTTTGTTGTTGACTGAGATGTTTATGGCAGAACTGGAAAAGACCTGGGTTTGGCTGAGGTTAATTCATGGACAAAGTAATTAAAGAACAAGGGAATTAAAAAAAAAATTGATCCCTTCAAACATTTCTGATAATTTTACATATCCTCCCCCTTCCAAAATTAAGTTAGTGCCTGCTTATTAGAATAAATTGCCTGCATCTTGTCAACAAATATTTTGGATGAGTTTAATTTTTTTAAATGTGTTTATTTTTTCCTCTTGTGGGACATAGTTATTTTTATCTGTTGTTGAATCACCTTGTAACCGATATGATCTTGTTGCTATCCTACACTTGTAGTATCCCGGTGGTAGTAATTTCTGACTTTTGTTATTCATTGAAACGTAAACGTACCATCACAAATACAAGTTTTATACAGAGCCTTGTATTAGTTGTATGCCCTCCAGTAATTGTTGAACGTACCATTGTTGTTTATTTTTTTTTTACTTTGATTTGGCTATACCTCTTTTTGAGCACACATTTTTTTACTGCGCACTTAAACTTACATTATTTTTCATATTTACTACATATTTTAAAAAAGGGTAACGGTAATATTAATCTGTTTGGTGATGTCAATGAGTTTCATAACAATTGTTACACTATTGTTACTGTATCGTAACCAGCAGCTTGCAGGGAACCAGCTGTGATACAATGGTTAATAAAGGGACGGTCAGAAAAAATTGTTTGAATGTTTCTTTTCTTTTATTTTTTAATATATTATTTTTCAGTTGAACTTTGGAAAGGTGGATCAAAAGGTGGATCAAAGATTTAAATGATTTCATTTTTATTTTATATGAAGCTCCCACACCTTTAAGTGATCTCAAATATACGCAGTCTAAATCAGGGGTGGCCCACCTCCACCCGCTGGCCACATTCCACAGCACATACAGCAAGCCTGATTGCTTACAGATAAACTTATTCCTTCTTTCATTCATTTGACTGAGAAAGCTTGATTGAAAATATATTGGTGAGCGAAAAGTTCAGATGCTATCACAGGTGTTAGTGTTGACCCTTTAAAAAATTTTTTAACATTTGATTATGTTCATTAGGAATAGGTTCAACATTGCTGTACAGAATTAACTGGGATTTTAGTTTAATATCTTTGACATGAGGTGCGCTGACACGCAGCCCGGGAATAGTTTATTGGCTATCAAAGTGGGCCGGGAATCCTTTTTGGGTCGGCCACCCCTGGTCTAAATGCAATCATTTTAAATAAATGGTCATTTTAAATTTATGCAATGAATTTTCTCCTCTTGCAAGACTTGTTTTGATTGTTGAGATTTCCGGTAGCCATTCGTCTGCTCGTGTCCTTCTTCCTGTTTGTTGACCCCTTTCCACTGCACTGTACTGAAGTGATCATGTAGTCTGGTGTGAAGTGTATTCTTTCTTACTCATTTCACCTCTAGCACCACCAACCTCCGCACCACTGTACCAAAGGACAATCTTCTTCTTCTTCTTCTTCTATATCTTAAGGGCCCACGATCAATTTATTGATCATTTTGGCTCCTATGCATCTATTTGTATGATGTTTGCGGTTGCAAGACCTACTTTCATCATATCAGCCTATTTATATAGTTTGACTAACATCTATGCAGACATCTTCTCAGACAAATGTACCAGTTCGAAGACCCTGTTTGAGTATCTCTTAGTTAACAACAGCTTATTGAAGGAGATACTAATGGAATCTATGTCATCCTGCTACCCAATTCACAAAGGATAGAGGCAAACTGCAGAGGAAGCGAGGGGTTGTTCAATCCCTGAGATATGATGGGAACCAATTAAGATGGTAAAGTATATAGCCTACATTCCAACCCTGTAAGATACATCCCAACCCTGTGAGATACATTCCAACCCTGTAACATATATTGCAACCCTGTAAGATACATTCCAACCCTGTAAGATACATTCCAACCCTGTGAGATACATTCCAACCCTGTGACATATATTGCAACCCTGTAAGATACATTCCAACCCTGTGAGATACATTCCAACCCTGTGACATATATTGCAACCCTGTAAGATACATTCCAACCCTGTAAGATACATTCCAACCCTGTGACATATATTGCAACACTGTGAGATACATCCCAACCCTGTGAGATACATTCCAACCCTGTGACATATATTGCAACCCTGTAAGATACATCCCAACCCTGTGAGATACATTCCAATCCTGTAACCCTGTGAGATACATCCCAACACTGTGAGATACATCCCAACCCTGTGAGATACATCCCAACCCTGTGAGATACATTCCAACCCTGTGAGATACATCCCAAACCTGTGAGATACATTCGAGCGTGAAAAAATATATAATTTACTAATCATCCCAATATTTTACAGATACAATTTTCAAAATATACTTAGAAAGCTATAAAAAAAACATAACAAATTTACGTACAGATACGAATATATCTTTTATGGCTTTGATGCTAGAAACTATTTAATAACATTATTTTTTATTATATAACGCTCTCAAGAAGAGAAGAAAAAATCAGGCCGGAAACCGGGCAGACTTAAGTAGTCACAAAATTCTCCAAGTAAAAACATGACAAGAAAACAAAGAAAACTATACATAAAACTGTAATCAGACCAGCTGTAACAAACGCAAGTGAAATTTGTAGCCTAGCAAAAACGTCAGAAAACCTATTTAAAAATGGGAGTGAAAAGTTCTCCAACAAAGGATGAATAGGGATGGAGAATACGAACCAACCAGGAATTGTATGGACTATTTCAGGACCCCACGCTAGTGGCAGAAATAAAAAAAAAAAAAGTGGAGGCAGGCTACGAATTAATACAAGTTGTGTAGAGGTCAATGTCAATTTTTTTAAAGACTTGTAGGTACGTTGTGTTGACATGCACGCACTAAAGGCCGATGCACACAATAATTTATGAATCCTGAATCCTCTAATACTGAGTAAAACCATCCATTGGATGCTGGATTCAGAGTGATTTCTGCATGGGTCGTCATGAAAAGGCCATCTATTTTGATAACCTGTCACTGTAGGGACTGACTGGAAGTCAGTTAATAGAATGTCAGTTAATAGAATGTCAGTTAATAGAATGATTTCAGTTCATAGAATGATGGCAGTTCATAGAATGGTGTCAGTTCATATAATGATGTCAGTTAATAGAATGATGTCAGTTCATAGAATGGTGTCAGTTCATAGAATGATGTCAGTTCATAGAATGATGTCAGTTCATAGAATGGTGTCAGTTAATAGAATGATGTCAGTTCATAGAATGATGTCAGTTCATAGAATGATGGCAGTTCATAGAATGGTGTCAGTTCATAGAATGATGTCAGTTGATAGAATGATGTCAGTTCATAGAATGATGTTAGTTAATATAATGGTGTCAGTTCATAGATTGATGTCAGTTGATAGAATGATTTCAGTTGATAGAATGATGTCAGTTCATAGAATGATGTCAGTTCATAGAATGATGTCAGTTAACAGAAAGATGTCAGTTAATTTTTTGGAAGTGATAGGGTAAGCATACGTCTACCCCCTCAACTTATCAGCATATAGAATGAAGTTCGCCCTAGGGGAACAATCTATCACGCACAATCAGGGACGTGTAAATGGAAAGCTGCGCCAGGGGCTAAGCCTTAAAATGGCGCCCCTCCCCCCCAACCAACCCTTTCAGTAATAAAGGATATACGCTATGCCGACACACACACACGTTCATTTATTTTGATGTTTGCGCCCGGGATGGCTGCCCCCTTCACCCACCCTTTCGCATGGCCCAGTGCGCAAATTCGAACAAGATTCACAATACGTTATTATAGATGTAAATGGAAAAGAAGAATCGATAAAGATTTAAGTAAACAAAATCTTTTCATTAAAAAAACCAAAAAACTTATTCATAAAATAGCTTTTTTTTTACTGCTCCATATTTTTAAAAAAGTTCACAGAATTTTTTTAAATTTTTTAAATATTTTTTTAAGCTTCAATTACCCACGGGCTATTCACAAATATTGCTCCAGCCGCTGCCTTTGGGAAAAATTTCTCAAATAAAATAAATGACAAATATGGCCCTTTTAAAAATTCATAGACATTTGACCCAAGGGGAAAAATTTTTTTTTTTTTTTTTTTTTTTTTATTTGAATGCAGTAGCCTTACATTTATTTATATAAAAAAAAATAATAAAAACATTAAACAAATTTGAATGGAAAACTTTTATTTTTACATATTCCTCTTTTTTAAAATGTCATTTATAGACCAAAAAATTCACTCCATGTGGCAAATCAATATTTTGTTTTCAGGTATTTGATGCTGAACCCAAAAGCCGTCTTGTGGGGTCCCGAAACCCCTGCGTCTGTTCTGCACGGGGCCTCGCGTATGAAAGGGGCCCAGAACTGTGATGAGGCAATTAATTAATAGAAAGTCTTTTTAGTATTTTCTCTAGATTACAAGTAAATAATTTAGTAAGGTCAGGGATCATCTGATGCGTACACCTCATGCCCCCTTATAATGCACCCCCCATCCAGTTGCCATGATGGTTTCACGAAAGCATTTTGGAATATAGCGAGAATTTATAAGTGGTCCCGTTGTGCAGTGGTTTGCGAGACATTGGCCCTGTGATGTAATGGTTTTGTAAGAGAGTGTCCCTGTGATGTAATGGTTTTTGAGGGAGTAGCAAGTAGCACTGTGGTGTAATGGATTTGTGAGAAATTAGCACCAGTGGTGTAATGGTTCGTCGGACATTAGCCCTGTTTGGTAATGGTTTACACACGTGGCACTCATGTGAGAAAGAAGTTTGTTTGTCTATCACTATCACGTCTTTCAAAAATATTGAGCACAGAGAAATTGAAAGAAAAGCGCTGAGGGCAAACGCAGTCAGCTGACCAATGGCCCACGTTACGGAGACACCGGAGAATTAGGACGGAGACCAAAGCCAGGCTGTCGTTTTCCCAACGCTCACTTACCATTGGTCAGAACTGGGTCTTGGAAGCAACCCTCGAAAAAAACAAAAACAATAACAAATCTTTGACCTGAGAGATGAGATGTTTTAAGGCGAACACCTGGTGAAACAAGAAGAGAAAATACTGAGAACGAGGACATAAGACAGATGGTTCGTGCCACAATTATTATTTTTTTTGGGCCATCCATCCGGAACGCTTGCCATGAGACAACCCCTGGATTGCAAGCTTAAAACGGCAGGCACCCCGTTTTCGGGGCAAGAGAAAGAGCACGACGGCGATGGCTCGATTGTGTTAACGTTCGAAACATGAACCTCCAGCAAGCCTCACAACCTCCACGGTAAAAGTGGGCCACCTCCCTTGTAATAGCGGAAAAGCTTCCTGGTAAAAGGCAGGCTGGGTAATCCATTTGAAAAACCAGTAGATCAATATCCTAAGACATGCCGAAAGATCCATTTGAAAAGCCAGTAGGTCCATATTCTAAGACCGGCCGGGTGATCCATTAGAAAAGCCAGTAGGTCCATATTCTAAGACCTGCCGGGTGATCCATTAGAAAAGCCAGTTGATCCATATCCTAAGATAGGCCGGATGAACCATTTGACAAGCCAGTAGGTCCATATTCTATGACAGGCCGTGTGATCTATTTGGCAGGGCAGGAGACCCATATTCTAAGACGGCCGAGAGATCCATTTGACAAAGCCACGAGATCCATATTCTAAGACAGGCCGAGAGATCCATTTGACAAAGCCAGTAGATCCATATTCTAAGAAAGACCGGGAATATCGTTATGACAGACCGAGAGGTCCATATGCTGTGACATGCGTGACAGTTCGATTGGGTCTGGGGGGTGTATGTGTAAGGTGAATTGAACCGAGCCTAAGTTTGTGCTACATTCAGCGGCAGACAACAGCCACTAATAGGGGTGTATTGTAAGGCTTGTTTCCCTTGGGCGAATGGTTATTATTCATGAACCAGGGCACCGGGTGCCGCTCCAGTACGACAAACAAACGAATGGGTTGCGTCTCAGTCTAAGGTGAGCGGTCGGTTCACTTACCTGGTCTGACGTCACTTGGGGGGGGGGAGTAAGATTTGCCGCCTCTTTATCGCAATACACATCAAGCCTGACGATCTTGGAGATATAAGTTTATCCCAGCTTGACGATCTTGGAGATATAAGTTTATCCCAGCGTGACTATCTTGGAGATATAAGTTTATCCCAGCTTGACGATCTTGGAGATAAAAGTTTATCCCAGTGTGACGATCTTGGAGTTATAAGCTTATCCCAGCTTCCAGTTGCATCAAACAGCAACTCTATTTCTGCTCGGTTTTGGCATACGCTAGTACGTCAGCATTCGTTTGTTTCAACTCCCATCCAGGTTTAACCCCTCCCCACAATCCCACTCACCTCTGCTACAACTTTAATGTACGCCCCATGTCTAAGTTGTCTGCTGCCAACATTGATTTCATTGGCTTAAGTTAATATGTTTAATCAGACGCACATTCGTAGTTTAAAAAAAAAAAAAAAGGTGAAACAATGTCCATCTAAAACCACGTGAGTAAATACACATTTTTCAAATTGAACACAAGAGAGCTCATAAATATTCCTTGCTAAAACTTTAATGTACGCCCCATTTCTAAGTTGTCTGCTGCCAACATTGATTTAATTGGCTTAAGTTAAAATGTTTAATCAGACGCACATTCGTAGTTTAAAAAAAAAAAAAAAAAGGTGAAACAATGTCCATCTAAAACCACGTGAGTAAATACACATTTTTCAAATTGAACACAAGAGAGCTCATAAATATTCCACCATTGATTGGCTGGGCGAAATGACGTCATCCGTTGCTTGCAGGCATGTTAACTGCATGGGTGATTTTAGAGACCACAAATTGATGTCTATTGCCTTTGTCAGTTTGCTCTATTGTATTTTTGGTAGGTTTTTCACTTTTTTAAGTAACACAAATATTACAAAAATCTATAATATTTGGGCAATTAGAGTAATTTCGGTAATGAGTTTTAGAGAGTTACACACCTTTTATTGAGACCTTTATAATAATATGTCCTTACGCTTTGAGGCTTTGCCTTTTTGTAACAAGAAAAGGAATTTTCGTTTCAGATGAATTTACTCAGATTTCAGACCTCTTTTTTACTCAAACTTCAGACATCTTAATCAGATTTTAGACCTCTTTACTCAGATTTTAGACCTCTTTACTCGGATTTTAGACCTCTTTAATCGGATGTTAGACCTCTTTACTCAGATTTCAGACCTCTTTACTCATAATTCAGACCTCTTTACTCAGATTTCAGACATCTTAATCGGATTTTAGACCTCTTTACTCAGATTTTAGACGTCTTTTAGACGAAAAGTGATAAAAAGAGCAGAGCAGACATTGAATTTTAATTTATGTTAGACATGTTTATAATAAAAAAAAATATTATTGTTTATTAACCTTTCCAACATGACCCCGCTGCTTAACAACATTCTCAATAGGACTTTTTGTTTAGTTCCAGTTATTCGTGTCTAATAGGTTGTTTGTGTTGTCCTGTTTTATCTCTGCTCTTATTTTGGGGGTAGCTGGTAGTGAAAGGGACGGTCGTATAGCTGGTAATGAAAGGGACGGTCGTATAGCTGGTAATGAAAGGGACGGTCGTATAGCTGGTAATGAAAGGGACGGTCGTATAGCTGGTAGTGAAAGGGGCAGTCTTATAGCTGGTAGTGAAAGGGGCAGTCTTATAGCTGGTAATGAAAGGGGCAGTCTTATAGCTGGTAATGAAAGGGGCAGTCTTATAGCTGGTAATGAAAGGGGCAGTCTTATAGCTGGTAATGAAAGGGGCAGTCTTATAGCTGGTAATGAAAGGGACGGTCGTATAGCTGGTAATGAAAGGGACGGTCGTATAGCTGGTAATGAAAGGGGCAGTCTTATAGCTGGTAATGAAAGGGGCAGTCTTATAGCTGGTAATGAAAGGGGCAGTCTTATAGCTGTTAATGAACGGGACGGTCGTATAGCTGGTAGTGAACGGGGCGGTCGTATAGCTGGTAGTGAAAGGGACGGTCGTATATAGCTGGTAATGAAAGAGACGGTCTTGGAAAGTTTAATCCAGCCTGTTAGAGCCCTGGGCACTTGGCGCGAAGGTCGGACTAATTATCGGAGCGAACCGTAATGTGCTGTTAAAATGGTTTAGGTGAGAAAAGCTGATGCGCCAAAGTCGAAGGATGAAATGGGAAGAAATGGGAAGAGACTATCATGGGCTATGTTCTGTGTTTGGTTTGTCATAACGAAATCCTATCAGAGTGACAGAGATGTGAGAGAGATAGAGAGCCTCTCTCAGGGAGTGATGCGCCAAAGTCGAAGGATGAAATGGGAAGAGGCTATCATGGGCTATGTTCGGTGTTTGGTTTGTCATAACGAGATCCTATCAGAGTGACAGAGATGTGAGAGAGAGAGAGCCTCTCTCAGAGAGGTAAGAGAGAGAGTGAGAGAAAGAGCGGAGAGAGACATAGAGGAAGAAAGAGACATAAATAGATATGGGAGTGAGAGGAGAGAGGGAGAGAGAGGAGAGTGAGGCAGATAGAGAAAGAGATGGAGAGAGATAGACGAGATTGAATCAGAGACAGAAAGATACGGAAAGGGAGTGAGAGAACGGATAGAGAGTGGGAGACATAGAGACAGAGGAAAGCGTAAGACAGATAGCGAGAGAAAGGGTGAGGGGGGGGGGCAAGCAGAGCATTTTTCTGAGATAAAAAAAAAATTGGTAAGATGTAAGATGGAGGGGGTGGAAAATTAATTGTAATCAAGAGAAAGAACTGAAAAGCAAAATGAAAAGAAATCTAAAAAATTAGGTTTTTTCGAAAGCGGCCGGGAGAGCCACATGGTGTGGGAGACATAGAGACAGAGGAAAGCGTAAGACAGATAGCGAGAGAAAGGGTGAGGGGGGGGGGCAAGCAGAGCATTTTTCTGAGATAAAAAAAAAATGGGTAGGATGTAAGATGGAGGAGGTGGAAAATTAATTGTAATCAAGAGAAAGAACTGAAAAGCAAAATGAAAAGAAATCTAAAAAATTATGTTTTTTCGAAAGCGGCCGTGAGAGCCACATGGGGCAGGGGCCGAAATATTTTCCCAGGCCTCAAATTTACACGGAGTTCTGATGGGACTGGGGTAGGGGGTGGAGGGTTAAAGATGAGCATATAACTGTCTTAATTTGTTTGAGCACCTTCCCAGCTAGGGGTAAAGGGGGGTGGATGGTGGGCTCTAAGAGTTGACTAGCGCGTGCCGCGCTAAACCAGACTTGTTGAAATTGTTGACACCCATAATTCTGAGGCGTTTGAATGATATGGACAGAAAAATTGTGGTTGGGGGGGGGGGGGGAAATGGGGTTGAAGGCCCGGAGGGGAAGGGGGCCGGGGCAGGGGGCGGGAGGGGGTGACCACCGAAATGGGACAGGTGCATTATCTTAATGAAGGCTTGCTACGTTCAATAAACGAACCTGAATGTTTCAATAATCGATCCCTTAAATGGCCAAACAGGTAAACTCAGTAGAGTTGAATCAAGAAATTTGTTTAAATCACGGTCCATTGTTCAAATCAAGGTCAAGTGTTTAATTCATGGTCCAGATTTTAAACTCCGATCCAGTGTTTAAATCACGGTCCAGTGCTTAAATCACGGTTCAGTGTTTAAACCGCGGTCCAGTGTTTAAATCACGATCTAGTGTTTAAATCACGGTATAGTGTTTAAATCGTGGTCCGGTGTTTAAATCACGGTCCACTGTTTAAATCACGGTCAAGTGTTTAAACCCTAATGCAGTGTTTAAATCTTAGTCCACTGTTTAAATCCTGGTCCAGTGTTTAAATCCTATTCCAGTATTTTAAATCCTGGTCGAGTGTTTAAATTATGCTTTGAAATTCCCAAAGATAAACCAAATGGCATCAGTTACCTACTTACTTCTATGAAGTAAATCCAATATTTTTCAAATCGAGACGAAGATTTTGCGAGTCAGTAGCGCAATTGCCTTGACATACATGAGTTCAAAATAATAATAATAATAATAATATGATTAAGGACAATAGACGTATCCGACTTGGTGACTTCCTTTTTGTTCATAAAAATAGACCAAAAAAAAAGGCTCAACCAGCAGTAAAATTGTTTAAACTTAGCAATGGTTTCTATGTCATGGTTTGAGCCATGGTTTCTGTGTCATGGTTTGAGTCATGGTTTCTATGTCATGATTTAAGCAATGGTTTCTATGTCATGATTTGACCAATGGTTTCTATGTCATGATTTGAGCAATGGTTTCTATGTCATGATTTAAGCAGTGGTTTCTGTGTCATGATTTAAGCAATGGTTTCTATGTCATGGTTTGAGCAATGGTTTCTGTGTCATGGTTTTAGCCATGGTTTCTGTGTCATGGTTTCTGTGTCATGGTTTGAGCCATGGTTTCTGTGTCATGGTTTGAGCCATGGTTTCTGTGTCATGGTTTGAGCCATGATTTCTATGTCATGATTTCAGCAATGGTTTCTTTGTCATGATTTGCGCAATGGTTTCTGTGTCATGATTTGAGCAATGGTTTCTATGTCATGATTTGAGCCTTGGTTTCTATGTCACGATTTAAGCCATGGTTTCTTTGTCATGATTTGAGTCATGGTTTCTTCGTCATTATTTGAGCAATGGTTTCTATGTCATGATTTGAGCAATGGTTTATTTGTCATGATTTGAGCCATGGTTTCTGTGACATGATTTGAGCAATGGTTTCTATGTCATGGTTTGAGCAATGGTTTCTATAACATGATTTGAGCCATGCTTTCTTTGTCATGATTTGAGCCATGGTTTCTATGTCATGGTTTGAGCAATGGTTTCTTTGTCTTGATTTAAGCAATGGTTTCTTTGTCTTGATTTAAGCAATGGTTTCTATGTCATGGTTTGAGCAATGGTTTCTTTGTCTTGATTTAAGCAATGGTTACTATGTCATGATTTGAGCAATGGTTTATATGTCATGGTTTGAGCAATGGTTTCTATGTCATGATTTGAGCAATTGTTTCTTTGTCTAGATTTAAGCAATGGTTTCTATGTCATTATTTGAGGGTTGTTTCTATGTCATGATTTGAGCAATGGTTTCTTTGTCATGATTTGCGCAATGGTTTCTGTGTCATGATTTTAGCAATGGTTTCTATGTCATGATTTGAGGGTTGGATTCTATGTTATGACCTGAGCAATGGTTTCTTTGTCATGATTTGAGCAATGGTTTATTTGTCATGATTTGAGTAATGGTTTCTATGTCATGGTTTGAGCAATGGTTTCTATGTCATGATTTGAGCAATGGTTTATATTTCGTAATTTGAGCAATTGTTTCTTTGTCATGATTTGAGCAATGGTTTCTATGTCATGATTTAAGCAATGGTTTCTATTTCGTAATTTGAGCAATGGTTTCTTTGTCATGATTTGAGCAATGGTTTGTCCTCTTTAAGTTAACTTGACGTGAGTGTGAATTTTTTTTCTTCTGTTGTTTCTCCAGCTTCCTGACAGCGTAGAGAGATCAAATTTCTTACACGCTTTAGATCCGTGGTCCAATTTGAAGGGTCTTGTTTTGACGGTCCAACATCGTGTTCGGTGTCTATATTTCTTGGTACATGTAGATAAAAAAATCACAATTTAATATTGCGCGCATCGAAACTTGCACTGAAGAATAAGAAAACGATTGGAAAAGCATTGCACTCTTAGAATATGCAATCAGAGCCCCCCCCCCCTTTTTTTTTCCCCGTCTTAAAAAGCAACAACAAAACAACATAAATCAAATCAAGTTAAATACAAACTTTAAAAAAAAAAGAAATGGGCGATAAAATGGCATTGGAAGGAGTTGAGTGATCACGAGGGCTACCTGGGCTACCTGACTACAAAGTTTAGTGGCAATAAATTTTTTTTTTCCCCGTCTTAAAAAGCAACAACAAAACAACATAAATCAAATCAAGTTAAATACAAACTTTAAAAAAAAAAGATATGGGCGATAAAATGGCATTGGAAGGAGTTGAGTGATCACGAGAGCTACCTGAGCTACCTGACTACAAAGTTTAGTTGCAATAAAATATTTGATATAAAAAGGGGGGGGGGGGTCCTGCTGAAAACCTTTGACTGCTCTATCCCTGGAGGCGGTTTTTGATCGATGACATGAAATACAATGACGACGTACGGTTCGAGTGCAACGCCCTTCATTTGGCCAGGTATTTGCCCGGGTGAAATGCCCTTCATTCGGCCAGGTATTTGCCCGGGTGAAATGCGATGTTTGAGTAGCCATTTAAAGAACATTGCGCCAAACAATTGACCGGATATTGATGGCCGGACTTACTCGCAACCCTCCAGCAAGGCAAAGACTCGCGAAAGTGGTTCTCAAAAAGCGTTTCTCTTGGAGTCCCGTTTCAGAGCTTTAGAGGCCTTCCTCGCAAAATTATCTGATAAGTAGGTTAAAAGAAACGGCACCTAAACAACAAAAGCAAAGCGCAGACGATAACACACACACACAAGTATTCCCAGAAGTTAGCACTAAACGGGATTCCTATAAAATGTGCTTATTGAATTGCATGCTTTGTTGAGTAATTTTAGAATATGGGAAGTTTTTGTCAAGTAATTTTAGTAAATGGAAAGTTTTTGTCAAGTAATTTTAGTAAATGGAAAGTTTTTGTCAAGTAATTTTAGTAAATGGAAAGTTTTTGTCAAGTAATTTTAGTAAATGGAAAGTTTTTGTCTAGTAATTTTAGTAAATGGAAAGTTTTTGTCAAGTAATTTTAGTAAATGGAAAGTTTTTGTCTAGTAATTTTAGTAAATGGAAAGTTTTTTGTCAAGTAATTTTAGTAAATGGAAAGTTTTTGTCAAGTAATTTTAGTAAATGGAAAGTTTTTGTCAAGTAACTTACGTCAATGGAAGTTCACGCAAAGCTGCCACCATTGTTTGGCGCGCTATTTCTTGTATATTTTAACAGTCAAATGGTCGTTATAAGCAATATGTTATGCGATATTATAAATAACGACCCAAGCCATCCACCACAGACAGCATCGACAACGACGACAACATCATCATCACAATTTCAAGCCGATCACCAACTCCCCAACGGCCTCATCATCAGAACCCGCCATGCCGTGACCGTTTACCAATACCACCCAAAACCATCACCACCCATCCCTTGATTGCCATGCATTGGACTTCTGCAGCGTCACGGAAATACGTTTTTTTTGGGTGTGTTTTTTTGGGCCACCCATCGCGAGTCACATGACCACTGTCGCCCTCCCTCGACTGCGCCTCGTCGTTTCGGAGCTAATGGAAAGGCACCCGACGAGCTGGGACAAAGCTACTGATGGTGTTTTCCGATTCCTGATAAGTTGCTGGAAATGGGGGGGCTTGAATGTTGCCCTTAGCTGGGACTCTCTCTCCCTCTCTCTCTTTCTTCCTCTCGTCGTGTTCCACGAGTTGTCTACCGCCCGGACACAAGTCTGCTGTATTCAAAGTTGTCTGCTCGCTGCTGGGATTTAGACGAGGGCGGAAACTCGTGGTAGGTAAATATTTATTTCTTGGGGGGCCGATGTGATTTTCATGTAACCGAATGCTCCATCTTCTCAGTTCTCACCCCCTTGTGACTCACTCATCCTCTCACCCCCCCCTCTCTCTCTCTCTCTCTCTCTCTCTCTCTCTCTCTCTCTCTCTCTCTCTCAATCTATCTCTCCCTCTCTATTCTCTCCAAACATGCCTCTATTCAGGCCATGTGTCTCACTCACCCTCTCTCCCCCCCCTCTCTCTCTCTCTCTCTCTCTCTCTCTCTCTCTCTCTCTCTCTCTCTCAATCTATCTCTCCCTCTCTATTCTCTCCAAACATGCCTCTATTCAGGCCATGTGTATTATCACTGGTGTAACTTGATACCCCGTCAATATAAATGTTGCGTTTTTTGTTAAACCGTTTGAATGACGTTGGTCCATCCCTACGCTCTCTCGGTGTCTCCTGTCTCTCCTGTCTACTCTATGTCAGTAACTCATGTCTACCTCCGCTCTTTGTCAACATCCCCTGTCCATCTCTTCTATCTGTCTCTTCATTCTTCATGGGGTCAAAGTTTAAAACAGGTTTCGCCATCGGCAGTTTGGCTCGTGTGGGGAAAATAATAATCTCATTCTGGATGGTGAAGTGAGTCAGTCTGCTCCATGGATAAGAGTGAAATTACATGCATGTGTTAGTATCAGGGCCTTGCATGTAATTGTATCAGGGCCTTGCATGTAATTGTATCAGGGCCGTGCATGTGTTTGTATCAGGACCTTGCAGAGGATTTTTGGGACCCGGGCTAAATCTGATTTTTTTGGCCTCGAGATATTTCAAAATTACTGTATAAAAAAAAACAAAAAAAAAACAACAATAAAATAAATATAATTCTGCTATTTGGGGCCCTCATACGGGCAGGGCCCGGAGTGATTTAATCAGGGGCCTCGGGCTCTGCGCGGCCCTGGTTTTTATCATGTGTGATGGTATGGTTTGGATTCGGTGGCCTTGTCTATGTATGATGTGTGATGGTATGGGTTGGATGCAGTGGCCTTGTCTATGTATGATGTGTGATGGTATGGGTTGGATGCGGTGGCCTTGTCTATGTATGATGTGTGATGGTATGGGTTGGATGCGGTGGCCTTGTCTATGTATGATGTGTGATGGTATGGGTGGGATCCGGTGGCCTTGTCTATGTATGATGTGTGATGGTATGGGTGGGATCCGTTGGCCTTGTCTATGTATGATGTGTGATGGCTGACCCAAAAGTCCGTACGGGCCACAGTGATAGCAAACTGTTGGCTTGCCGCATGTCATGACAGAGTGTATTAAAATCAACACCCACTGAGTGAGACTGGGCCGCATCAAGTATTCCACAGAAAAAGTGATTACAAACTCATCAAAGCACAACTGTTACACTCTGCTCAACCTTTATTACCAACAAATTAAATCATTAAGGCTTCACTTTCTTCCTCCTACTCCTTGTTGCCAGAGACCCCGCGGCGCTTCTACTCACACATCTGAGCAACATTTGGCTTGAGTGAGGAAGCAACTGAGACCCTCAGTAATGCTTGAAGATGCTCATTAGTAAGTTTGGCCCTGAACTTCTACTTATTAAAGTGCATAGTGGAAAAGAGCTTTTCACACAGATAGGTATTCCCAAAAAGACACATAATTTACTTGAAAAACCTGGAAATCTCAGGGAAGGTGGAGGGCAAACCTCTCATAAATTGTCCGTGCTTGTCTGGTTTTCCATTCACCTCCCTGGACTTAGCCTTGAGTTTACAATGGCACTGAAGATCAATCAGCTCCAATGAAGCGCAACAACAACAACAACAAAAAAAAGTGGGAGGGGGGGGGCATCTTCCACATTGAAGAAGAGAGTCTCAGCAAAAATTTGAAAATTGGCTCCATATGTTTTGAAGTCTGCGAACCTGTGATCCAATTCTTCCTGCAGCTTTACAATGGCATCAGTATACTTCCTACTGTAGGGTGTGCCCGAGTCCATGAGTACTTGGCATGTTGGGAAATGGCAGAGGTTTCTCTGAGAGCCATAACATAAGATTTGTGCAGTGTGCCCTGGCATTGTCATAGGCAATACTGACAAGCTGCCCCTCGTCTTTTGTAACTTCTTGTTGAGTGCATTCAGCTCTTGGGTAACGTCAACAAGAAAAGCCAAGTCCATGATCCATTTGGGATCACTTAGTACAGGAACATGAAGGTTTTGAAAACTAAAACGTGATCAAACAGTAGGCAGGAGCAGGCAATATTTATGAATGATTGATGCGAAGGAAGATGCCAGTGTGGAGAGAATGAATTTCGATTTTTTAAGCGTAGAAAAAGATCTTTTGATTAACCCTATTTGGCAAGTGACCAAGAAGACAGGCTCGGAATTTCCTTCACTCGTTAACACTAGCGACAATTTAATAGGGATCCTTTGATACTGTTTCATATTGCAAAATTATGGTTGTACACTACCCACTAGCTAAATTTTTCAACTTTGCTCAGAACTGGACTTTGGCCATGTTCCTCTCATTAAATTCTATAAAATGAAAACTTTTAGTCCGATTTTAAAACAGTTTTAAACATTATAATCAACGTCCAAATCCATACAAACATAATACAAATCAGAATTAGACTAGCCGGTGAGGATCGACTGAAACCGTCGCGCGAGCCGCATTAACACGAAACTTTGCTGTCATGTAGCGGGCCGCTAAATATCGTCGTGCGGGCCTCAAATGACCCGCGGGCCGCGAATTCAAGACCCCTGCACTAAATGCTGTACAGAAATTATGTGGATCTATTCTTAATGCGATTATTATTTTTATTATTATGATTATGATTATTTTTATTAATACTGTTATTATTATTATATTATATAATAAATATAATCATTATTATTATGATGATTACTATATTATTATTATTTTTTTATATTAATATCGCTCTAAATACTCATGACATGGAAAATTATTTGAACAAACACTGGGAACGTATTCAAACTGTGGCACAATCTAGATACGGACTGTACAATGAGCCATTGAGTGGCCAGCTTTGCATTACGAACACTAAGTATAATCATTTATGTTTAGAAACGGCCAGTTCTAATTCCAGACCTCATAGTTTTTTTTTAACCCCCCCCCCCCCCCCCCCCAACAATACACCGTGCGATATTTTCGATACACTGTATATTAAAGCAGTGTTCTCAAAGTTGGCCACTTTTATTTTGTGCCCCGAAAACTTTATTTGAAAAGGACAAAGCTTAATGTATATAAAAAGATTATTTTTGAATATAAATAACATAAATAACAGTGGTTGGGGGAGGGGGAGCCATGAAGCTAATTACAGTCTCAACGTGGGTACACACGATAAAGGAGGATCGGGGGAGGGGGTCGGGGTTCGGTTTCGAAACGCTGCAGAAAAATCACTATACGAGTATAAGATATGCACTAATGATAATGGTAGTTTATGGACTGATTCTTTAAGGTTACCTTGATGTGACCGGGTTCGGTTATCCGAAAAAGCTATCCGAAACAATTTCGGTTTCAGTTAGTTCGGAAAATCGACGCTCTATTGTATTTCTAATCTACCATTCACAAATTCTATCATTGTTTGCTATTACCCGTGTTATTGTTTGCTATTACCCGTGTTATTGTTTGCTATTACCCGTGTTATTGTTTGCTATTTCCCGTGTTATTGTTTGCTGTTACCTGTGTTATTGTTTGCTATTACCCGTGTCATTGTTTGCTATTACCCGTGTTATTGTTTGCTATTACCCGTGTTATTGTTTACTATTACTTGTGTTATTGTTTACTATTACCCGTCATATTCATATAAAAAAAAATTGTAATAAAAACTTTCATATGCAGGATGAGGGGGGGGGGAGGAAATCTGCGTGAACATCCCCCCCCCCCCTCTTTCCCTGTCTCTTTAAATCCGGACCCGCCTCTGGCCCCCATGAACATGTTCCGCAATTCACGCCGGTCAGTGGCGGGTTGTCCACCCATTGATTGACCAAAATGANGGGGGGGCAATTTCTTCCGCCCGGGGGACTGTCTTTTTTTGTTTCCCCCCCCCCCCCAACTTTTTTTTCTTCTCTTTCCTAGGTGGACATTGTCCAGGGCCATCAGACTTTGTAGGAAACATATCACGTGCATGAATTTAAGCTAGAATGGTGTAAGACCTTTCTCAGATGTTGAAGGTAATGATGTCGTGTGATTGGTCACGGTGAGATTTGACCTTTAACCCATTGGACGTATCAACTCGCACCCCGTGAAATGTCTCCTTAAACCTCAACCCCCTTCCCCCCCTGAAATGACGTCTCGCCACCCTTGAAATATGTCACCTTGACATTACTGCCACTCTCCCTTGTCAGTCATCTCAATGTCTAAATAAATTTGTCCACGGCTCGAGTGTTCAGACTTAAAGATTTATTACTTAAGTATTGCAAATTCGTAAGTTACAATTTTTGCATTTAGTTGTAAATCCTCACTGTGGCTAACATCGTAAGGCTCTCAGTGAACATGTTCCTTGAACGCTTGTACTAAGAATGTGCGCCCGGTCGTGATCTGGTCTGTCAAAGAGTTTTTCACTTTCACGTCAAGTGCCACCCTCAGCTGGTGGGGGAATGACGGGATGGGGACGCGACTTGATTACATCCCAGGGATGTGTTTGCTGTGTGTGGCTCTGTCCAACGTTTAGCGGTGAGGTTCTGGTGGCATGATGGAGGGTTTGGGGGGGGGTGAGAGATGGGATGATGGTGTGAGGGGAATGATGGGGTGATGGGTGGGGTGAACTATGGCGTGATGGGTGACGTTAAAGGTGGGGTGATGGGTGGGGTGAAATATGGGGTGAAAGATGGGGTGATGGGTGGGGTGAAATATGGGGTGATGGGTGACGTTAAAGGTGGGGGGATGGGTGGGGTGGAGGGTTGGGGGGGGGGGGAGGGAGGGGGTGATGGTGTGGGGGGGATGGTGGGGGGAGGGGTGGGGTGAACTATGGGGTGATGGGTGACGTTAAAGGTGGGGTGATGGGTGGGGTGAAATATGGGGTGAAAGATGGGGTGATGGGTGGGGTGAAATATGGGGTGATGGGTGACGTTAAAGATGGGGTGATGGGTGGGGTGAAATATGGGGTGATGGGTGGGGTGAAATATGGGGTGATGGTGTTGGGTGAAAGTTGGGGTGATGGTGTTGGGTGAAACACGGGGTGATGGTGTTGGGTGAAAGATGGGGTGATGGTGTTGGGTCAAAGATGGGGTGACGGTGTTGCGTGAAAGATGGGATGACGGAGTTGTTGAAGGATGGGATGTTCTTTTACAACTTGATGGATAGGTGTAGGCGATGTTTAAATATGTGTTAAACTAGACTGAGAAATATACTGAGAAATAGATTAAAAATGGATTCAGAAAAAGATTGAGAAATAGATTTAACAATAAATAAATTATAAATGGCTTTAGAAATAATTTAGAAATAGATGTAGAAAACGGTTTAGAAATACGTTTAGAAAGAGACTGATACAATTTTGAAAAATAATTTCAGAAATAAATTGAGAAATATACTTGTTGACATTGTCTGAGGGGGGAGTAAAGTGGTCGCGTAAGCCCTGCAACTCTTATGGTCCATGCAACTCTTGTGGGTCCTGCAACTCATGTGGCCCTGCAATTATCGTGGTAATGCAACTCTTGTGGGCCCTGCAACTCTTGTGGGCCATGCAAATCTTGTGAACCCTGCACGTCTTGTGGGCCAGCAACTTTGGGTGCTGCAACAAATAAAAGAATAATAATATAAAAAATGTATTGGGTAGGGCTTGTAATACTATATTTAAAGGGCCCAACGTTAAGGGGGGGGGGGGGTGGGTTTTGAATGCGTTCGCTAAAATTAGAAACGTGAGAAGGGGCCT
>CAXITT010000757.1:223076-240423 GCA_964033795.1 Lymnaea stagnalis | reverse complement strand
GTGCAACCCCAGCACGATACAGTCACAATTTGGTGCAACCCCAGCACGAAACAGTCACAATTTGGTGCAACCCCAGCACGAAACAGTCACAATTTGGTGCAACCCCAGCACGAAACAGTCACAATTTGGTGCAACCCCAGCACGATACAGTCACAATTTGGTGCAAACCCCAGCACGATACAGTCACAATTTGATGCAACCCCAGCACGATACAGTCACAATTTGGTGCAACCCCAGCACGATACAGTCACAATTTGGTGTAACCCCAGCACGATACAGTCACAATTTGGTGCAACCCCAGCACGATACAGTCACAATTTGGTGCAACCCCAGCAGTTAGTCAAAACTTGCTTATTATCTGCGATTGATGTCAGATATGTCTTTGCTACGATGACTAAATTATACAAGTAACTTGTACATGTAAATCTATCTGCATACAATGTCCCATAAATTTGAATCTACATACAAAGCCCCATACATTTGAATATATCTACATACAGAGCCCCATACATTTGAATCTATCTACATACAGAGCCCCATACATTTGAATCTATCTACATACAGAGCCCCATACATTTGAATCTATCTACATACAGAGCCCCATACATTTGAATCTACCTACATACAGAGTACCATACATCTGTATCTATCTACATACAGAGTCCCATACATATGAATCTATCTACATACAGAGCCCCATACATTTGGGTTTTCGCAGTGGCGGACAGTGTAAGGCCTGAAAATTTACGGTTGATATTTAAAGAAGTTTGATTTACTTTCTGTCTTTACGAGAAGATTGTGTAGCAGCTCAATCCATGAAATGTGTACACAGTTTATGAATACGTTTACAGTACATTAAATGTTTGCAAAGTCCTTGAAATTTCTGCACAGTACATGAATGTTTTCACAGTTCATGAACACGGAGACTGTACCTAAAATGTTAGTACAGTCCATGAAATGTGAGTACAGTCCATGAAATATGAGTACAGTCCATGAAATGTTTCCACAGCTTATGAAATGTTTGCACAGCTTATGAAATATGTTCGAGCTCCATGAAATGCGTACACATTCCATGTAATGCAAGCACAGATACCCAGAATCCAATACACTGTATTATTATTCAGACCAAGAGCCAAAATGGACATGAAAGTCGTGTAGTTCTATGGTGGTTATAAGAATTTAGGAGCCGTGGTTGATGAGGATGCAGTGTATTTAATCTGGTGCCCTGGGTGATGAGGTTGCAATGTTATTACTCTGGTGCCCTGGGTGATGAGTGTGCAGTGTAATAACTCTAGTGCCCTGGGTGATGAGGGTGCAATGCTATTACTCTGGTGCCCTCGGTGATGAGTGTGCAGTGTAATTACTCTTGTGCCCTGGGTGATGATTGTCCAGTGTAATTAATCTGGTGCCCTGTGTGATGAGGGCGCAGTGTAACTAATCTGGTGCCTTTTGGGTTGTTTGTATGTGCGGTAGATAATAATCTACATTACAACAAGACCGGTGTGCCACTTCTAAACAATTTTTTTGTTTTTCAACTGCTTATCCACGGACCGGAAGCCCAAAATGTCACTCTTCGGTCTTGACACCAGTGTATTCAAAGTTGATTGTTTACATTTTTCCACATATCAAATCTTTGGGCGCCTTGAATATCCGAAGTGCCCTGCAGCTGCAGAGAAAGCATGGGCGGAGAAAGCATGGGCAGAGATAGCATGGGCAGAGATAGCATGGGCAGAGATAGCGTGGGCAGAGATAGCATGGGCGGAGAAAGCATGGGCAGAGATAGCATGGGCAGAGATAGCATGGGCAGAGATAGCATGGGCAGAGATAGCATGGGCAGAGATAGCATGGGCAGAGATAGCATGGGCAGAGAAAGCATGGGCAGAGAAAGCATGGGCAGAGAAAGCATGGGCAGAGATAGCATGGGCAGAGATAGCATGGGCAGAGAAAGCATGGGCAGAGAAAGCATGGGCAGAGATAGCATGGGCAGAGATAGCATGGGCAGAGATAGCGTGGGCAGAGATAGCATGGGCGGAGAAAGCATGGGCAGAGATAGCATGGGCAGAGATAGAATGGGCAGAGATAGCATGGGCAGAGATAGCGTTGGCAGAGATAGCGTGGGCAGAGAAAAGCATGGGCAGAGATAGCGTGGGCAGAGATAGCATGGGCAGAGATAGCATGGGCAGAGATAGCATGGGCAGAGATAGCATGGGCAGAGATAGCGTGGGCAGAGATAGCGTGGGCAGAGATAGCATGGGCAGAGATAGCGTGGGCAGAGATAGCATGGGCAGAGATAGCGTGGGCAGAGATAGCATGGGCAGAGATAGCGTGGGCAGAGATAGCGTGGGCAGAGATAGCATGGGCAGAGATAGCGTGGGCAGAGATAGCGTGGGCAGAGATACCGTGGGCTATGCGTCGGCTCTGCCACGGACCAACACTACTCGCACTTGAACAAGAAGTTTTATGACCCGTCGGTCTGTTTTCATTAATGGTTTGATTTTTGTTTTGATCTGAAGAGCAGGCCCGGGAGTAAATTCGCAGCGTCCTCGCACTGTGACTTTTAATGTGTTCAATATCGGAAAGATTGGAATCTCTGCAATTAGATCTGTTTAGTTTTTGTTCCTGGCAGGTGTACTCTCGTTTGTAATCCCGACCCCCCCCCCCCACTTTTTTTCCCCCTCATACTTAAAGTTTCATCATTAGTCTTATGTTGTTTATAAAGAAATATATTTATATCAAAGTTCGCTTGAATACACATGTATTTGTTGTTGTTATTCCTGCAAACCACCCCTCCCCCTCCACACCCCTTAACCCCCCCCCCCCCTCCAATAAAACCGTATTCCAATGCAGGTGCCTGCAGATACATGTTTAAGACCGACACAACTTGAAGTTCCACTCGGAAAAAAATGTGAAGTATTTGCATTATGCCTTTCGTGTTGTTTCTAAGAGCTCATTATTATTTATACTAGAAGTTATCATCCGGTGTTACCGGGGATATAATGGGAGGCATATTGCACTACTTTCTACATGTTATTGCAAAGTCACAACATCTATTTTTTAAAAATCCCTTTTCTATATATGGGTATTTAAATTGGGTTTTCCCAGGAAAAAAAAATATAAAAAATTTAAAAACAAAATGTTAAAAATACGACAATTTTCCAGGTATTTCGTCCTGAGCTAAATGAGTGTTACCCGCTTTGCCTGCCAAATGTTAGTGGAGATTTCGATGAAATGTTTACACCTGCCGTGTAGTTTTTTTATTTATGTTTTTTTTTTTTTTTTTGTCCCAAGAAAAAAAAAAAAAAAAATATTTTTCAAGGGTGGTCTTTTCTAGACGTAACAATTTCCCCAAAGATAACATGACCACAGACCCCGTCCCTCCAACCTTCCCATCACTCTAACCAACCCGTTCCCCTAACCAGCCCATCCCCAAACCGTCCCTCCCCTCCAATCACAAGATCGTTATAACCACCACGTCACCTCCAACCACCACAATCCGCCAATCACCCCCCACCATCCCCTCCTCCCTCCCCCACTCCCCACCTCTCCAAGCACCCCGTCTTTCCAACATCCCGTTCAACCAAACTATCCCGTCCCTTCAGATCACACCATCGTTCTAACCACCATGACTTAAACCACCACGACCCCCCACCCCAACCAACCGCCCCTTTCCCACAGCACCTGTATCCCAACCAGTTCCTCCCAGTTCCTTCTCCCTACAACCTGGGATTCGAACTGCGGTCTCAAACGCGAGGCAGGCGTGCATTCTTCCGATGCTACAGCCAGCGTGGGATAAATGTAATCTGAAATCTTAAAATGAAAAAAAAAATATATATATAATAAAAGATGCAGGTTGCTGTATTTTTAAGCGCCACCAAAGAAAAGAATGCCACTTCTGAATAAAGCCACTTGGCATCCTATTCAGCACTCCTACAATGTGGGGAATGAGAGGGTTAAAAAAAAGCTAAAGCCACATACCAGGAGAAAACAGTAGCACCCAACTTTCATGCTACATATCCTTACATTTATTGAGAACCGTTCTATCCCACCAGGCAACTCTGACATTAATTAGGAAAACACCGATATTTTTTTTTTAAAAAATGGCCACGGATTAGAATTAGTAAAGCCAACCCTGGTTTCTGTCAAGCACTCTGGTCTTTGTCTCCCTTATCACGTCACATTATCGGGACAGAGGAGTAACTGGGGGTGGGTCAGAGGGGTCAGAAGTCCCCGGGAGCCAAACTAGTTTGAGCGCCAGCGGCATGAGCTTTCATTGATGGTATTTCATTGATGGTATTTCATTGATGGTATTTCATTGATGGTATTTCATTGATGGTTATTCATTGATGGTATTTCATTGATGGTATTTCATTGATGGTATTTCACTGATGGCTATTCATTGATGGTATTTCATTGATGGTATTTCAGTGATGGAATTTCATTGATGGTATTTCATTGATGGTATTTCATTGATGGTATTTCATTGATGGTATTTCATCGATGGTATTTCATCGATGGTATTTCATCGATGGTATTTCATCGATGGTATTTCATCGATGGTATTTCATCGATGGTATTTCATCGATGGTATTTCATTGATGGTATTTCATTGATGGTTTTTCATCGATGGTATTTCATCGATGGTATTTCATTGATGGTATTTCATTGACATTGATGGTATTTTATTGATGAAAATAATAGGTTGTATTGAGAGGGCGTAATACAAAAAAAAATTAAAAAATGAATCGTTTCCCCGGGGTGCCAAACACGCAAGCTACACCTCTGCATCGGGAACAACAGGTGAAAGAAAGACAAACACAAAGTCATCCCATGCTGCTATTTAACGTGTCTGGTTAGAGCCGTTCCTAAAGAGGGGTGGCGTCAGGGGGGGGGGGTATGGCACTTCGTAAGGGAATGGCTTCTTTACTACAAATGTAATCAAAGAGCTATTTTCTGTTTGGGGGGGGGGGCGGGTCGTAAAAGTATCGAAACGGGGCGTCTAGCGTCTAGATATCTGGGAGTTCTGGGCTGCGGAGGCTGAAACAATACAACAGTTTACAACTTTTGAGAGCATTGGCATCAGAGGTCACGTGGGGCTGTTTATGACAGATGACGTCATTTTTTGCTGTTTGTGACATCTGAAATCATGTTGGCCTTTTTATGACAATCTGAAATCACGTTGGACTGTTGATGACATCTGAAATCCTGTTGGACTGTTGATGACATCTGTTATCACGTTAGACTGTTTATGACATGTATAATCATGTTGGACTGCTTATGACATCTGAAATCATGTTGGACTGTTTATGACATCTGAAATCCTGCTGGACTGTTTATGAAATCTGAAATCATGTTGGACTGTTTATGACATCTGTAATCATGCTGGACTGTTTATGACACCTGAAATCATGCTGGGCAGTTTATGATATCTGAAATTAGCCTGGACTGTTTATGGTATCTGAAAGCGTGTTGAGCTTTTGACAGAGTCTAACGTCGAATGCGCTGTTCATCGCAATGACGTCATATTGTAAATTTTCAAAAAATTTTCATTAGAATGCAAGTGACCTTTGCCCCATCACACTTGGCTTGTACCTTCTTTGTTTCGTTGCAAAACTTTCTTACTATCGGTACAGGATAGAAAATTGGCATTTTAAACTCGCCAAATGCTTACTTACGGTTTTAATTTTCGCTTAAAGTAAGTAAGATCTCTAAATGACACAACATTTCAAGGCACACAACAGGCTGACATTGTTGGGGTCCCTAAATGACACAACATTTCAAGGTACACAACAGGCCTACATTGTCGGGATCTCTAAACGACACAACATTTCAAGGCACACGACAGGCCTACGCTGTCGGGATCTCTAAACGACACACGATTTCAAGGCACACAACAGGCTTACATTGCCGGGATCCCTAAACGACTCAAGGTTTCAAGGCACACGACAGGCCTACATTGCGGGGGTCCCTAAAAACGACACAACCGTAGAAAGGCACACACCCAGTCTTCCCCCGCGTTATATTCCCGCTGCTGCTACCCCTCAAATCATCGAACTTCAATTAGAACCAATTATCAGTGCACTCTCTGGGGCAAACAAGGAGATCTCTCCTGATATCAGCCAACAAGCAACCAACGCAACAGGAAAAAAAAACCATTGCTCTGATAAATTATAGGAAGTGAAACACACACACGTACACACACACACCTTAATCACACATACACGTATGCACAAGTAAACACACACACAGGTTAGGCACATGCGCAGAAAAACAAGCCAATCAAATGTCACCAGTTCACTAAACAGCCAATCATGTCCATATTTACAGAAGCCATATTATTATTTATTTTTTTTTAAAAGCGGCATTCGCCAATTGCAAATTGAGATGAAAAACCAGAGGTTCTCAAACCCTCAACTCCCAACGTTTTATTTTACTTCAAACTCATTACGCACTCTGTAACCTTGAATAAGCATTACGAAATAGGGAAAGATTGAACTTCACGAAGTGTCATTTTGTATCTTTGGTGCACTGTCAGGTGCATCCATAATTTTAGGTTTTTATTTTCTTGATGTCAGTCGACCCAAACTATTTCATATTTTTTTTACCGTGACTTATAGGCACTTGGAGCGGACAATATTTCATCAAAGATCTTTTTTTAATAAAAAAAAAAAAAGGATTCCGGTAAAATTGGCAGGCAAGCTTTAGAAGTTACAATCATGGCTTCAATCAAGATTATAAGCACAAAACATTCAGGGTTGCATTCAAGCGTGTGAAGACCAAATAATCATGGCTGGAATCGAGCTTCGGAAGACCTATTAATCATGGCAGCAATCAAAATTCAGGAGACCAATCAATCATGGCAGCAATCAGACATAAAGAAACCGATCAAACATGGCTGCAATTAAACTGCAAGAGCTCCTTAAAATTGATATTTTAAAATGTTGTCGTTTTATTTATTTTGCTGGGTGGCAAAGTGTTGCACAAACCTGACCATCTGACCCCCTGACCCCTGACCTAAAGTAATCCAGATTCCATCGAGAGGATTGTTTTTGGCGTTATTTTATTTTGAAGAGAAAAAAAATGTGTGGGAGGGGGGGCCTTTAATTTTAGCTTATTCCTCCCCTAGGTCTACGCCCATGCCCGGCCTCTAACTAAATTTGATTTCCCCGCGGACCGGGTCAAATCCGTCCCAAAGACAATAAATAACTCAGGAGGGTTGGGGGGGGGGGAAGGTCATCCGAAATAGACACTGTTCTCTTATGGGTTGGCATTGAACAGTGGGGTCAAAGGTCGCTTAATCATGACTGCTGGATGCGAGAATTTAGGAGGGAAAAGGGGGGAGGGGAGGGGTAAAAATGACTTTAATGTAAACGTAGTCTAACACCACTTCTAAGTCATCAAAATGGAATTGTGGGTAGTATCGTGATCGCATAAAGTAAATCTCCAACTTGGCATAGCTTAACTTTAGAGAACCAAATGTGTCTCGATATTTTCTGTTGAAAATTTACGATTGCTTTCAGACAGGTCCAGTTGCAAAATTACAGCCAGGTGTGACGTCCACTGTGAAAATAACGTTGATTGGCTGCTAATTGCCCGTAATGATTATTTGGACCAATGCAGCGAGGGGGGAGGGGGGGACTGATAAGGCCTAAAAGTCATTTATCAATTTTAAGAGTTGGGCCTCCACATTGTTCCCAGCATTTCGTTTGCTCTTCTGGTCTCTATCATTCCACTCACCGTTTTCATTAAACAAAAGAGGGTCCAAACCTTGGGCAACCTCCGCCCCTTTTCTGTAGGGCAACTTGTGCTCTGTTAGTGTTTGGCAACCTTTGCTATAGAGCAACATGTACTCCCTTTCTGTAGAGCAACGTGTGCTCTCTTTCTTTAGAGCAACCTTTGGTCCCTTTCTGTAGAGCAACATGTGCTTCCTTTCTGTAGAGCAACATGTGCTCCCTTTCTGTAGATCAACCTTTACTCTCTTTCTGTAGGTAGATCAACCTTTGCTCCCTTCCTTTAGAGCAACCTGTGCTCCCTTTCTGTAGATCAACCTGTGCTCCCTTTCTGTAAACTCATGCAATTTAAACATTCGGTCCTCGTATACACCACAAATAGTTATTTTTTGTTTAACACAAACTTCAAGACCAATTTTAATTGAAATTTACAATTTCTCCCTTGATGAATAATTTAACGAAATTTTATTTTGGATTCACAGTCTGTAAAAAAAAATTGAATTGAATGGCCAACGCATAATCCCAGATTTTTGTTCGCAATGCCGCGCAATCTCAAATGAATATTTTTGGTAAACCGAAAAGCTTGACGTCATAAAATCGTGTAATTTATTTATTATTTTTTAAAACAAAAAAAATATTTATGTTTTAATTATTTTATTTTTTAATTATTTTATTTTTTAAATTATTTTTTTTAAACATTCTTTGAAAGTATTTTTTTTTAAAGCTAGATCCCGCGTACATAACGGCATCGAATTCTTTTCTGTCGGGTATAAAGTTGATAATACAGGAAATCATTTATTTTTTTTTGTGTACATTTTTTTATTATTATTATTTTTAAAAATTACATACATTTTCATTTTTAAGTGACTTTAATTAAATAATGTTTGAATAATTTCACAATAACTCAAGTATTTTTGACGTGTCTCATAGTAACATTTACAAAAATATAATTCCGCGGTCACTTTGCTTCTATAAAATGGAGTCGCGCGAGTAAAAAAAAAATATTTAAAAATTGGGAAACTGTGATCTAAATATTAGTGCTACTACAGCCGGGGAAATATCATTTTCGTTGCGTTAACCCGCTCAAGACAAGGAAACGTAACCCCTCCCTCCCCCCCCCCCCAAACCATTATATACTCCACTATTATGAGAGGATTATGAGCGATTATTACCAACCCTAGCTGTAAGCCTCCACGGTTGATTAATCCTGATGGCCCATTTCAGCGAGAAGGATTTCCCTGGTTAGGGACAAGTGCTCTCCAAGCATGCATTAAAATTGCATCATTCGAACGATGTGGTGGCGGTTGCTGCAAGGAGGAGGAGGGTAGGGCTTGAGTGGGATGGAGTAATTAAAAACGGGCTGAAGCAATTATTGTTAATGGCATCCTAATTCATCTTTACCACACGCACAAAAATATCGACCGTTAAAAGAGCCAAAAAAAAAAAAAAAAGACAACAAAAAAAAACAACAACATCGAATCTCATCGATCAATTGTTCGTTTTGTTTTGCTAACTACAGGGTTACAGAATGTACCATTAGAGACACAGCGTACACAATGTACCCTTATAGACACAGCGTACAGAATCTACCATTAGAGACACAGCGTACACAATGTACCCTTATAGACACAGCGTACAGAATCTACCATTAGAGACACAGCGTACACAATGTACCCTTATAGACACAGCGTACAGAATCTACCATTAGAGACACAGCGTACACAATGTACCCTTATAGACACAGCGTACAGAATCTACCATTAGAGACACAGCGTACACAATGTACCCTTATAGACACAGCGTACAGAATCTACCATTAGAGACACAGCGTACACAATGTACCCTTATAGACACAGCGTACAGAATCTACCATTAGAGACACAGCGTACACAATGTACCCTTATAGACACAGCGTACAGAATCTACCATTAGAGACACAGCGTACACAATGTACCCTTATAGACACAGCGTACAGAATCTACCATTAGAGACACAGCAGATACAGAATGTACCCTTATAGACACAGCGTACAGAATCTAATATTAGAGACACAGCAGATACAGAATGTACCCTTATAGACACAGCGTACAGAATCTACCATTAGAGACACAGCAGATACAGAATGTACCCTTATAGACACAGCGTACAGAATCTACCATTAGAGACACAGCAGATACAGAATGTACCCTTATAGACACAGCGTACAGAATCTACCATTAGAGACACAGCAGATACAGAATGTATCATTAGAGACACAGCATACATTCATGGTAATTCCATCGTAATCTTTACGTTCATGACTGAAAAAAGATGTCACGCCGGGACTAAAGCCCCCCCCTCATGCCGGGACTAAAGCCCCCCCCCACGCCGGGACTAAAGCCCCCCCCTCATGCCGGGACTAAAGCCCAGCCACGCCGGGTTAAGGCCTAAAGCGGGTATAATTAGGCTTAAATCTTTAACCTTCTTTTCGATTTTAGCTTAGTAGAGGTTGATTTAGTGTATGTTTCAATCGTACTACTCCTGCTACAAGAAAAGAACTCAGCGGTGATCTGCAGTCCATCAGTCCAAAGTTGAGATTCAATAAAACACTGGAGCTTCCGAGCAAAACTTCACAATGGCAGGCTTTCCATTACCACCTAGATAAACATGGCTAGCATCTTCTAGTCATCTAGTGCATTGATACAAAGGTTTTATTGGGTAATTGCCATTCAAATGTTTACATCTCTGGGTCGTTGAAAGATAAGATATTTAAAAAAAAAAAAAATTAAGTGGGTAGGTAGCTTTCTCCAAAAGCGGCGTTTAATCTAAGAACTTGGGGGAGAGGGGGGGAATGGGGGGGGATTCTTTCAATACCAAGTATTTGATTAGGTTTATATAAATTTAGAATCGGAGATATAGAAAAAAAATGTGTGTGTGATAACTTCCATTTAAGTATGTGCGTAGGTAATGATATCATCCCAGCTAATGTAGAGTGGTGTTACTTTAAAAAGGTTTACATTATCTTCTTGTATGACTCTGAATAAGTCACATATGAGTTGGGATAGTCAGTGGCTGCTTGCAAGAACTGGTTTTGGTTCAGTTGATTTTCCCCCTTAATTTTTTTTTTTTTTTTAGACGATGTAACGAAATCCAAAGTATCAGAATCCAATGTAACGGAATCCAATAAAACGGAATCCAACAAAACGGAATCCGATGCAACAGAATCCAGTGTAACCCAATACAGTGTAATGGAATCCAAAGTAACGGAATCCAATGTAACGGATTCAAATGTAACGTAATCCAATGTAACGGAATCCAGTGTAACGGAATCCAATGTAACGGAGTCCGATGTAATAGAAAAAGAAACACACAGAGACAGTTCACAAAGCCACAAATCAGAGAGAGAAGCTCTTGCAAAAAAAAAAAAAATTCCTCGCAACAAAGCTCATGAATAAACAGAGGGCGATGCCCCCCCCCACCCCCCACAAACCAATTTCTGACTGTTTGCCGTGTGGCATGTTTTTACATTAAATGACATGACAGACTGAAACAAGCAAGTCCAAAACGATTCGCCTATGGTCAGACGCTCTGGACTCATGGGTGTTCAATACAAAATCACAGGGGGCCCTGTTCCAGTTGACTCAACCGGGCGATTTTTTTTTTTTTTAAAGAAGGAAAAAAACAACTGTAGTAAGCACAGGACGACGTATTGATTGATGAATGAGTGAGTTGAAACTGAAGAGAGTTGGTCTTTGTTTTGTTACAACGTAGATTATTAGGGGTTCGGAGAGGAGGTGTTGTTACAATTTGGACTGTTGGGGGTCGGGAAAATGTTGCTCATACGGTTTACTGGATTGGGGGCCAGGGGTGGTGTAGGGGCTTAATTTCATGGGCGTTGTATGCACCAGTGACTGCGCAATTTCATGGGCTTTGTATACACTAGGGACTGCTCAATTTCATGGGCTTTGAATACACTAGGGACTGCTCAATTTCATGGGCTTTGTATACACTAGGGACTGCTTAATTTCATGGGCTTTGAATACACTAGGGACTGCTCAATTTCATGGGCTTTGAATACACTAGGGACTGCTCAATTTCATGGGCTTTGAATACACTAGGGACTGCTCAATTTCATGGGCTTTGAATACACTAAGGACTGCTCTTTGTCATGGGCTTTGTATACACTAGGGACTGCTCAATTTCATGGGCTTTGAATACACTATGGACTGCTCAATTTCATGGGCTTTGAATACACTAGGGACTGCTCAATTTCATGGGCTTTGAATACACTAAGGACTGCTCAATTTCATTGGCTTTGTATACACTAGGGACTGCTCTTTGTCATGGGCTTTGTATACACTAGGGAGTGCTCAATTTCATGGGCTTTGTGCTTAATATACACTAGGAACTGCTCAATTTCATGGGCTTTGTATACACTAGGGATTGCTCTTTGTCATGGGCTTTGTATACACTAGGGACTGCTCAATTTCATGGGCTTTGTGCTTCGTATACACTAAGGACTGCTCAATTTCATTGACTTAGTATACACTAGGGACTGCTCAATTTCATGGTCTTTGTATACACCAGTGACTGCTCAATGCTACGTTTGACTGTTATAGGACCAGAGAGGAATATCTTATGCTAGTTATAGCCCACCAAACATTGGCGACAGCAATGCGTGAACTTCCCATGTACTAAAGCTACTTGACAGAACATAAACTAAAGCAACGCACATTTAGGAATCCCAATTTCTCCCCCCCCCCCCCCCCCAAGATCCATCACTTCACACTTTTTATTTCATGCCAATGAACTATATTATTATTCTGATGTCCCAACCACTTTTAAACCGAATATTTATTACACAACATTTAAATTGGGACGATTTCATTTTCCGAAAAGAAAAGAAAATATTGCGCACCAAAAGCAGTTGCGTTATTTAAAAAAAAAAATCATTTAGCGTAGATATCGGGAATATATTTTGCGCGCTATCCGGAAATGGAAGCAGCCACACCACAAGCGATCTATATATGAGAGATGATGTGTATTCCCATTAAGTATCGAAGTGGCTATTCGCACCCGGGTACCAGAATTGAGAGGTTGGAATTAAAAAACTATTTAAAATATTATTGTTGTGATTTATAAGACAAAATTATTTATCAAATGAAAGATAACTGAATGGACTACATGTTTGTAAACTTACATCTTTAGTTTAGCTAAAATAAAATAAACTACCACAAATGACATCCGAATAGCATTGAGTCTAATGGGACCCGGGTGCGAATGGCGGCGATGCGTGTCCGGGTCCACATCTGTGACACATTTCATTGACGCTTTTATAACCACTAACTAGGTATTGCCCGTATCAGCTCTGTGACACATTTCATTGACGCTGTTATAACCACTAACTAGGTATTGCCCGTATCAGCTCTGTGACACATTTCATTGACGCTGTTATAACCACTAACTAGGTATTGCCCGTATCAGCTCTGTGACACATTTCATTGACGCTGTTATAACCACTAACTAGGTATTGCCCGTATCAGCTCTGTGACACATTTCATTGACGCTGTTATAACCACTAACTAGGTATTGCCCGTATCAGCTCTGTGACACATTTCATTGACGCTGTTATAACCACTAACTAGGTATTGCCCGTATCAGCTCTGTGACACATTTCATTGACGCTGTTATAACCACTAACTAGGTATTGCCCGTATCAGCTCTGTGACACATTTCATTGACGCTGTTATAACAACTAACTAGGTATTGCCCGTATCAGCTCTGTGACACATTTCATTGACGCTGTTATAACCACTAACTAGGTATTGCCGGTATCAGCTCTGTGACACATTTCATTGACGCTGTTATAACCTCTAACTAGGTATTGCCCGTATCAGCTCTGTGACACAATTCATTGACGCTGCTGTAACCACTATTTTGCTTGCCTAAAATGTTTGTGCATATAGTAAAAGGGAGTTTTAAAATGTAATCTGTTATGAAAGCCATTCAAGGCCTTACAAGATTATCTCATATTTAAGCTTTTTTTCTCAAAGGTTCTCAAAGGTCGATTGACCCTTACACAGGTGTCACCAAAGACCTTTGGAAAACACATATTTAGGAAGAAGCAACGAACATAAATTTATGGTTGGGGGTCACCACAACATGAGAACCTGTCGCGGCATTAAGAAGGTTGAGAACCGATGTTCTGTCTCATAGAATCTGGTAGTGCTTAAGTGTTGTGAAACGACAAGAGATGGCTTTGTTTCTATGTATGTCCGTTTGGGGGGGGGGCGGGTTGCAATTTGCATGGATTTTATTTATTTAATTTTGCTTTCATATTTTTTTATATTTAATGGAGATGGCAAAAACTGGCATGGGGCCTCCAATGAATTATTTGCTGCGAGACAGCAACGCATTAATCAATAAACTGCCAATTGATCCATCTCTGCGCTTTCCCTTATAAAAACATGAATCACTTGTGTCTGAGAGAGAGAAACAAAATATTTTTTTTTTAAATGATAAAAGAACTATCATTAATGAGATTTAACGAATATTTATGCAAAAACAAGTTTCGCATAATAAAAATCACTTGTAATGTATTTTTAACGAATCAAAAGAAAACATTGTGTGTTCACTACAATACAATACGTTATGTTTATTTGCGGTGGTTTTAATGGCCACACGAGAAACAATGACGTCATTAGCACTTTTTTTTTTTATTGAGTAAAATCAACAATACTCTTTGAGCTTTCAATCAGCCCCATTTCTGCAGCAGTAAACAGATTTTGCGGACCGTCTGATAATGCGTCTTTGAATTCCGTGTCGTCCATTATTGATTCGTTTACCTGTCATTCTGTCCTCTTACAATTATTCATTTTTAAACAAAAAATCTGCTTAAATTCCTTAAATCCAATGGTTTGGGGGTCTCATATCCAAAATAGTGTCCTTTTTTGAGGGGGTGGGGGGTGGGGTGTAAAGCTTCCAAAACACTTTGCGAGAATTTACCAAAGTTAAAAACTTTATAGGTCGTATCTCAAACAGTCAAGTCCCCGAAAACACACTTTGATAGCGATATTTTATATATTCTCTTAAGGTATTTGTGGCACCCAAGGCAAGGGGCCAACAAAGGGTCCATAGTTATAAATATATATGTATACATTTTTTTAATAAATTATAGGTATTTTTATAGCCTGTGTGTTGACGCAATTTTGGCGCACCCTGCATAGTGTGGACCCTCAGCCGAAGAATCTCCCGCTTAGTTTTTATAACACCAATTAACCTGTCCAGGGGCGTCATTTCTGGTTTTTCGGTGGGAGGGGGGGGAGGCAAAACTAAAACTTGATCAGCTTGTTAAGTTGTTTATGACTGGAGGCGCGACAGTACATATAGCAATTTAAATAAAACCTGCAAATTCGGGGGGGGGGGGTGGGGGGCTAATGCCCCACCCTACCCTACCCAAAAGACGGCCCTGAACCTGCCCCCGTGTTGGTGGGTCATTGACCAACCACGGCTTCTCTTGAACTTACTCGAAGGCTCAAACGGAGATGGATTAGTCACGCTTACTGTTACATGCTGCTCATCGGATACGCCGTTCACTGTCTTCGTTGAGTCTTTGTGTAATAAGTAAACAAATCCATGATCACTATCGCATATGGATCTTTTTTGGACAGCAGCGTGGCTTCTTCCTTCTACTGTCTCGCTGCAACACACTTTAAAGAGAACAAAACCAAACCAACGCACAACGTCATGGCCCATATCCAAAATGTGTCGCAAGTGTCCCATATCCAAAATGTGTCGCAAGTGTCCCATATCCAAAATGTGTCGCAAGTGTCCCATATCCAAAATGTGTCGCAAGTGTCCCATATCCAAAATGTGTCGCAAGTACAAAGCACATAGCCACGGCTGCACAAATAATCTCCACACCGAAACACGCACTTATTGAACAAACCATGAACACTAACCGTTCTAGACTCAAGGTTCGATTCTAGAAACGTCTCCCCCTATAGACTATAAATAAGGGAGACATACTGGACATACAAGAGATAGAATAGATTTACACGACCTAAGAAACTTACCACACTTACGAGACTTACAGAGACTTACAGAGACTTACGAGGCCTACGAGACTTACAGAGACTTACGAGACCTACGAGACTTACTGAGACTTGCGAGACCTATGAGACTTGCATAGACTTAGAAATTTTTACCGTGTGTGTTACTGGTATTTTTTAAAAAGTCCCTCTTGTTAACAGCACCAGCATTTGGTATCGTTTCCCTGGGTCTACTGGTGGTGAGTTCCTTGTTACAGTATTGCTCGTCTAACGAGCCGAATCTTAAAACAGATTCAATTTGTTACACTATAGCAAACTAAAAGAAACAGACAATATAATAATGCAGACAAGTTCTTAGCGGTGGTTCGAGGCCCATTGAGCCCCCGGTTGGGGGGGGGGGGGTTCGTCCCTTGACACATTATCTTTTTAGCCCTATGGATAATCCGGTCTTGGTTCCACCCCCCCCCCCTTCAAAAGTTCAGCATCAAAAACATCAGGCGTTTGACGTCACAGTTTTTTTTTCATTGTTGAAAATGTGTGATTGTCCGGGCTGCCTGTACATTAGTGAATTAACTCTTTCTTGCTATTCAAAGATCGAGTTATTAGACATTAGGAAGTCCGTCACAAAATTGCTATTCAAAGATCGAGTTATTAGACATTAGGAAGTCCGACACAAAATTGCTATTCAAAGATCGAGTTATTAGACATTAGGAAGTCCGACACAAAATTGCTATTCAAAGATCGAGTTATTAGACATTAGGAAGTCCGTCACAAAATTGCTATTCAAAGATCGAGTTATTAGACATGAGGAAGTCCGTCACAAAATTGCTATTCAAAGATCGAGTTATTAGACATGAGGAAGTCCGTCACAAAATTGCTATTCAAAGATCGAGTTATTAGACATTAGGAAGTCCGACACAAAATTGCTATTCAAAGATCGAGTTATTAGACATGAGGAAGTCCGTCACAAAATTGCTATTCAAAGATCGAGTTATTAGACATGAGGAAGTCCGACACAAAATTGCTATTCAAAGATCGAGTTATTAGACATGAGGAAGTCCGTCACAAAATTGCTATTCAAAGATCGAGTTATTAGACATGAGGAAGTCCGACACAAAATTGCTATTCAAAGATCGAGTTATTAGACATGAGGAAGTCCGTCACAAAATTGCTATTCAAAGATCGAGTTATTAGACATTAGGAAGTCCGACACAAAATTGCTATTCAAAGATCGAGTTATTAGACATTAGGAAGTCCGTCACAAAATTGCTATTCAAAGATCGAGTTATTAGACATTAGGAAGTCCGACACAAAATTGCTATTCAAAGATCGAGTTATTAGACATTAGGAAGTCCGTCACAAAATTGCTATTCAAAGATCGAGTTATTAGACATTAGGAAGTCCGTCACAAAATTGCTATTCAAAGATCGAGTTATTAGACATTAGGAAGTCCGACACAAAATTGCTATTCAAAGATCGAGTTATTAGACATTAGGAAGTCCGTCACAAAATTGCTATTCAAAGATCGAGTTATTAGACATTAGGAAGTCCGACACAAAATTGCTATTCAAAGATCGAGTTATTAGACAT
>CAXITT010000757.1:195480-207300 GCA_964033795.1 Lymnaea stagnalis | reverse complement strand
GGGGGGGGGGGGGTACACAAGTTTGTACACAAATGATCGCCGCTACACGGAAGAGTCCACAAAAGACTTGGTAAGAAAAGTATTGTAAGAAAACAGTGACCAAAGTGAAACCTGGATGGAGGAAACAAAGGTTGACCTAGTTCCAAGTCAACTTTCACCCCTCTCCACCCCCTCCCCCCACCCAAACCCCCCCCCCCACACCCTCGGTCAATCAAGGATTTAAATGTCACGCAATAAAACTCAGCCGCTATCCGGCCCGTGTTCTAACGAGGCTTGATGGAAACGCCAAAATCTCATTTCCACTTTTCTGATAAGGTACTTCAGGTCTGGCTGCTGCAGCCTCGTTCTGAGGAATATTGGTCACGTGGTCCTGTCGTCTGCTCACAGTTATTCTTTAGTTGTTGGTTTTTTTTTTCCCCTCATGAAGTCATAGACTTGTTATAATATAATTAATAATTTCTAACTTGATGTTAACCCAGTGGTACTCTCAAAGCTGTGCGATCTTGTACACCAGTTGACGTCTTCACCGTTATTATAATTGATAAATTATACATTTATAGGCTAATAATAACATTGTTGATTAGTTCCGGTTGAAAAACATGTAAAAATAATATTTCTAACATTGACATCTGTCAATATATCATAAAACCAGTTTTAAATGATTTTTTAAAAAAATGATTTTTTAAATAAAAATGCTTGCAATCACTTTGAATTAAAGAGAAAAAAAATGATATAGAAAAAAAGAGAATGAAGTAGTAATTGTATGCAATTTTTATCCAGATGGGATAACCCCAGAGTGTGACGTCATGTGATGGATTCGTGGTTGCACGTCTTAGGCCATCTGTTGTCAACATTAGTACTAGATGTTGTCGAAAAGTCCCCAGAGTCCAGCGTTCACATTTCTAATAAAACAGGTCAAGGGTTGTTTAAGCTTATTGTCCCTAAAGCCCCTCCCCCCTCGCCTCTAAACCCCGCCTTTTCTTTCGAAGCCTAAAGTTAAATCGACACAACCGTAATAGGAATACTGCAATCCTGAGTCAGGGAGGAATACTGCAATCCTGAGTCAGGGAGGAATACTGCAATCCTGATTCAGGGAGGAATACTGCAATCCTGATTCAGGGAGGAATACTGCAATCCTGAGTCAGGGAGGAATAATGCAATCATGAGTCAGGGAGTAATAATGCAATCCTGAGACAGGGAGGAATACTGCAATCCCGAGTCAGGGAGGAATACTGCAATCCTGAGTCAGGGAGGAATACTGCAATCCTGATTCAGGGAGGAATACTGCAATCCTGAGTCAGGGAGGAATACTGCAATCCTGAGTCAGGGAGGAATACTGCAATCTGTAGTCGTAGAAAAACCGTTGGAGTCCACGCGCCAGTGCCCTCGTCATTATTTTGTTTCCTGCCAACTTGATCTCTGCCAGGGCATTACCCCCTCCCCCCCCCCGCCCCCACACCTCTTGGTCTCTTGGATCGGAAGGAGGATTAGTCTTGAATTATTGTATCACAGAATCACAAGAAACCGCATTTGACTTTTTTTCCTCCATAAAGTTTTTATTTCAAATATTAAAACGTTGGAAAACGTGCTTTAACTTGCTGTAAGTTCACATAACCCTGGGGGAGGGGGGGGCGAAATAACACTGTCGTCGAGGGTTTGAGAGCAGTAACAGACAAATTCTAGAGCTCAATTTTTTTTATTGAAAGCATCCACAGTTAATTAAGTCTGCCAGGCAACGAGATATCAAGGTCACGGTTATTAGCGCCATCCCGCCTTTGGCTATTTCCTTGTGGGGCTACCAGTGACTCCGAAAGTCTTCGTCAAACATTTTCTTAAAATAATCATGATTTGTTTCTCGCTTCCTTTTCGGACTTGACCCCCCCACCCCCAAACAGTTGGACATCAGTGACCTGCTGCTGGACTGGTACATGGAGGTGCGTGACGCCATCACCAGCTGTGACGACATTCACTCGGTCAAATCTAGACGCACGCGTCTGTGCGTCACCAACCACACGCTGTACAAGCACGGCCTGGACTGCAGCCCCAAGTGGATCCTGTTCTTGTGCATTTGCTGGATCTTGTTTGTGCCGTGCTATAAGGTGAGTCCTGTGCCATCGATGAAGTACTGTACCATCTGTGATGTACTGTAACCATCTATGAAGTCGTGTGCCATCTATGATGTACTGCACCACCTATGACGTTGTGTGCCATCTATGAAGTACTGTAGCATCCCCATCTATGAAGTCATGTATCATCTATGAAGTCCTGCACTATCTATGAAGTCATGTGCCATCACTAAAGTCATGTACCAGCTATAAAGTCATGTACCATCCATAAAGTCATGTGTCATCTGTGAGTTCCTGTACCATCTGCTTAAGTCATGTACCATCTATAAAGTCATTTGCAATCTATAAAGTAATGTAGTATGTATAAAATCATGTACCATTTACAAAGTCCTGAACACTCAAAAAAGGCATACCATTTTTAAAGTCCTAAACTAACTATACTTAAACAAGAAAAAAAAAAGCTCTTGAGAATTGAAAACAGATTGCTACTATTCCTGACTTTTTAAAGAATTTTTTTTTTTAGTTCGTTAGATCTTTGGTCTCAACACTGTGAGCCACTCATTCCCCAAAGAAGATGTTTGTTCTTGAATCTAATCGCTAGTCCAACCGATGCCTAACTTATCACTCTCTAGTACAGAAACATTTTTATTTTTATACATGTATTTGATTCCCCCCTCCCCCCAACACCCCCCCCCCCTTTTTAAACAAATATAATAAGAAGATATTTTCTTTTCTGAGTAGCACGTGTTCGCTCTATGAAGTTAAGCTATGACTTACAACAGGATAAGTTATCACTCTCTAGTACAGAAACATTTTTATTTTTATACATGTATTTGATTCCACCCTCCCCCCAACACCCCCCCCCCCTTTTTAAACAAATATAATAAGAAGATATTTTCTTTTCTGAGTAGCACGTGTTCGCTCTATGAAGTTAAGCTATGACTTACAACAGGATAAGCGCTGATTCGGTTACTGTCTAAAGTACTCGGAAAAAGTATCAACTCGCCATTCCTTGGCACGGAGCCATTCCGTGTCGACCTGGACGAACCAAACAATTTCTACGTCACATTCAAGGAAACGGATCCCGCCCCGTGTATTATTTAGCACATGCGCACACAAACAGGAAGTTGTCTGTCGTGCCCCGTGATACAGCCCCTCAGATTATGTGCGACACGAGAATGCTATCGGTCGGGATCGGTCAAGTGCCCTAATGGAGGCGCACGCTCTGCGGTAGTGACGTCAGCGCCCTGGCGCGTTATCAGCGCGTGCAGCGCTGGCTTCGAGCATGCTCGTTTGTGCTGAGGAGTAGGCCAAACATGGATATCGCATAGCGCTCGGGTACAATGGCGTCTTCATTAATGTGCAATAGTGGGGTGATAAATGTTAGTTTTGATGAAGAAGAGAGTGGGGCAGTTGGGAACTGTGACGTTTAAGTCTCGACCCCCCCCCCCAGCAAAGACGTAACTTCTAAAATGGGGGTAGGGTATTGTCTTACTCCCTCGACAATTTCTCTTTTGCTATTACAAAATTCCAAGATGAAAAGTCACTTAAAAAGTTTCCATTTATATATATATAATTACATTTTATTAATCATTCTACTTGTATAAATGATAAAACTGTGATATCTTGGCCATTCAGGTGTACCGGAAGTTGACCTGCGCTGATATTCGAGTCAAATTAAAATGCGACGTGACGTCAGCGACCTACTATATCCAGAACGAGGCAACTAGGTAAATATTGCATTCAGTCATGTAGCTTTTCTTGGCTGTATTCCAAGGGTCAAAATCGTTGATTAACTCACAACCCCCTGGTTGCACAACAACGTTCCCGAAATTAACGGATTCTTTCAGCGCGGTCCTTCTCCCCCCCCCCCCTGGGGCTTATGCCAAGTGGGCTTTCTGAGAGCATTATAGTAATTGCGAGTGTTATTTCTTTTTTCCCCCATGGACACCTTGCAAACATACACTCCCCTTCTTTTTTCAAAGTCTACCCACATCTTTTATTTTACTGGCGCCGTCCTCTCTCAAAGCTCTCATGACGCCTCATGGCGCCTCATGTAGCCAAACGACAGCTCCGTTCATCCGATAGTGGCAAAATATCGACACCGCGTGTTTGCCTTGAGACTTACGGAAAGCGCACTTATTTTGCATTTGCTGGCCCAACAATTTGGAACGCCCTTCCTGTCGCTCCCAGAAACAGCCAGACACTGGAGTCCTTTAAAACTGATTTAAAAACAAATCTATTTCGCAAACACCTTCTGGGGTGATGCGGTCTACCATCTTTTTCCAGTTATTGTAGATTGGCTTGTGTTGCTTATGGTTGAAATGGGATGAAAGACTTTGACTTGGTATGCTCGTATGAAGTTTTTTTTTTATGTTGTTGCGTCTGTTTTTAAATGTGGTAAATTTTATATTGTTTTTATTTCTCTTTTTAATATGGTTGACTTTGTACCGCGCTTCGAGCTTTTGGGGATGAAGCGTGTTTTTCAAATAAACTTTGTTATTATCATTATTATTATTACCGGACTTTTACAAGAATATTGAAAGGGAGGCAAGTCAATATATTAAAATATTGATCAATGTAAGACAGTGATTTCCCCTTTTCGAGTAATTGCGCTGAAGGCAACGCGCAACAGGTTAATAGGATATGGGAACATAGCACGAAAAGCCACTTCTGTCTCTAGACTGCATCTGTGTGTGTTTTTTTGTGTGTTGGGGTTTCCTTTTCGCTGCGCCCCCCCCCCCCCATCCTCCCGTGCAAGTGAAAGCTATGCGCTGATTAAAAAAAAACTGTAGTTATTTTAAAACTATTTACGTTTTTTGACACATAATTAGCGAAAGCCTTTTGATGTTGACTTTTTGATGGAAACGTTGTTCTATTTTCTTCTATCAAAAAATTTCAGGGTCCAACTACAAGACAACAAGCGTAAATATGACAGCGTGTGACAGATGATTGCCGAACGACAGACGTTTGCCACCGCGTGACAGACGTTTGCCGATTCTACAACTGTATTCTTGCCCAATGACGACAGCTCTATATTATTCAAGAACCACGGTAGAGTCTAATGTTGACCAATGGCTACAGTTGCGCATTGGACAAGGGTAACAGCTTTATATTTATCAGCATTTGACGACAGTTGGACAATGAAGAGGGGGCTGCTGGCCAGGGGTGGACTGGGGAGTTCAAGCGGCCCGGGAAAAAATCAAAGCGGCCCGGGAAAAAAACAAAAAGCGGCCCTATCTTCATGACTTTTATTTTGATTATATCCCCGGCCCTAGCGGCCCATCGGGAATCTTCTCGGTGTCCCGGCGGCCCAGTCCACCCCTGGCTGCTGGTGAGGTCTTGTTGAGCCTAGGTGGCAACAACGTGGCGCTGGTCATGAATCACAGCTTTTTTTTTTAAAATTATTCTTTAAGAAGTTATTTAAAAAAAAATAAAATGGTTTATGTTTCAATTACAATCAGAATCACGTGATGTAAATAAATGCATTATTTTGCAAACATTTATGGGCGGGTGTGGAGTAATTTTACAAGTTTCGTTTTGGGGTTAGCTCTCTTTAGCACAAACACTAACTACCTAGGTCAGTAGTCGGGAAACGCATCGGTCAAAAGAGCCAAAAATCAGAAGCAGGACGATTAAAAAAAAAATTGAGAGCCACAAACCGATTTGTGGCCTAGCCGCACACCGGTCACTAAAGAGCCGCAATGCGGCTCGCGAGCCGCGATTTGCCGACCACTGCTCTAGGTATATGTATGTAATGGCTGTAACGATGCGTTCAATTTGGCGCGCCAAATAAAATTCCCAGAAAACTTGCACTAATTGGGATTCTTATTACGGGCGTTACTTGAACGCGCATTTTGCCAAGTAACTTTGGTAGATTGGACGTTCAAGCAAGGCTGCCGCCATCGTTTGGCGGGCTGTTCCTAGTATATGTAAGATTTTTTTTAAATGGATGTTAATAATAACCATGTGTAAAAAGGCTATTTATAACCATGTGTGTGACAGAGTGTTAGTGGCGACAAAAATAGTAGCTTAAGTATTTTTATTATTAATTTTCGTTGTTATCTTGTTTTGTTTTTATGTTTCTGTTTATTTTGCTATTAACTATTATTAGTATTATCAATTTATTAGTCTTACCCATTGCGACAGGACGACAACTTCATGTTATAAATACATTAAGGAAAATAATTCTGTCGATCAAACAGTCTACTACATATTGTGATCAAACAGTCTGCGACACATTGTAATCAAACAGTCTACTACACATTTTGATCAAACAGTCTACAGTACATTGTGATCAAACAGTCTACAGTACATTGTGTCGGTCGTTGCTGTAGTGTTAAAATGAAATGACGTCATCTTCCCGATTTTAAAACTATGAATAACTTTTTCTCTGTTAAAAAAACCATATGTGTGAATAAAGAATTGTAAGTAAAATAAAAACATCGTGAGTTTCTGGTTGTTAGTTAGTTTGTCCGTTCAATTGTTTACTTTATTAGACATTGATTTTATTTGAAACTTGTTTAGCAATATAAAAAAAAAGTATTTAAAAAATTTAAAATGTAACAAATTTCACGGCTTCATACCAAGTTTAATTTCTGCTGCTTGGATTGTGGGCCTGGAGTTCAAGGACGGCAGCAGGTTAAATGCACGAGGCTAAACTAACATATTAATAGTTTAGTTGTCGTTTGTTTGTTTTGTTTAACCCTTAGAAGCCCACACTAAGTTCTAATGGTTGGACAATTATTTCCTTTGGTGAACACGCATACTTTGGCTAAAAAAAAAATCATTATCAAATATTTAATTTTTTTTCTTATGTGACCTTGGCCTACTTTTTTTTCTTCATTTTGTTCCACTAGCAACCCACCGGACGTTTCGGCCGGACCATTCACTCTTTCATTGGCATCAATACTTTCATTGGCATCAATACATTGCAAACTAGCTTTGTGAAAGTTAATGTTTATCTCAAAGTATATCTTACATATTGGCGTGAAGAGACCCCTGGCATTTTCTCTGCTCAGTGAAGCATAGATCAACAAGACATTTTTGTTCCAATGAGTTATTAGTTTTGAGTCTGGCCCAAATCATCAGGTGTATACTATTATGCATGCATACACTTTTTAATCTGTGTGTGGGTATATGTCGCGAATTGATAACAGCCATAAAAGCATATGTTGTAGCTTAATTTAATTATTACTAGTGCGCGGTGGTGCATGCGATATCGAACCGTACTTAATGGTTGTAGGAGGTGCATGTAGGAGGTGCATGTAGGAGGTGCATGTAGGAGGTGCATGTAGGAGGTGCATGTAGGAGGTGCATGTAGGAGGTGCATGTAGGAGGTGCATGTAGGAGGTGCATGTAGGAGGTGCATGTAGGAGGTGCATGTAAGAGGTGCATGTAGGAGGTGCATGTAGGAGGTGCATCAAATGATATTCTTGCGCGTCCGCACTCTTTTTTTGTTTTGTTTTTGTTTAGATCCCATCGCTCCGGCTGGCCATAGACGCAACGCACCTCACCCGCTTCAGTTGTTGTTGTTTTTTCTCCCCAATTTAGCTTGGTATATGGTCCTTTGGTTCATCAAATGTCTTTGGATTATTATTACATACTAAAGTGGTCTTATATAGCTCACCGCGCTTCACATAAAAATATTGGCAAAAATAAACAAGACATTAAAACAGTTATATGCATTTATTACATTTAAAAAAAAACCAAAACAACAAATTTAAAAAAAAATTAAAAAAAACAGCGTGATAAAAGCTGTGATCTTTTTGGCGTGGCTTGTCCTCCGGGAGGCCCTGGTTTTGTTTTGAATGGATGACTTTCCAGTTTTCTTGTAGCCTTTCTAGTTAGTGCACTGGTTCTTAGTGCATCGACACGGTGCCATTCTTAGGCATAGGCGACCGGAACTGAACATATCCTCCTCCTACCTAATAAATTCATCATCCTACATCTATTGTGCCGATCCATTGTATTGTGTACATGCTACAAGACATGGGTAAAACATGATGATATGTCTACCTGGCATGGGAAGTCTGATCTGGTGGACAATGTGAAGACTGGACCTGGTGGACCATGTGAAGACTGGACCTGGTGGACAATGTGAAGACTAGACCTGGTGGACCACGCAAAAAAAAAATCCGTACTTGATTCAATGGGTAGAAAGGCAGGTACTGCAAACGTGACGTGGGTGGAACACAAGGGCACAGTGAGACACAAGGGCATAGTGAGACACATGGGCACAGTGAGACACAAGTGCACAGTGTGACACAAGGGCACACTGAGACACAAGGGCACAGTGAGACACAAGGGCACAGTGAGACACAAGGGCATAGTGAGACACATGGGCACAGTGAGACACAAGTGCACAGTGAGACACAAGGGCACAGTGAGACACAAGTGCACAGTGAGACACAAGGGCGCAGTGAGACACAAGAGCACATCGAGACACCAGCGTAGAGTGAGACACAAGTGCACAGTGAGACACTAAAAACACTGTTGGCCACCCACTGCATCCTTGCCTCTTCCCAGTCGTCTTGAATAAGTCTCGTCACTGGATCAAAACAGGCAAGGACGGGAGAGTAAGGCCTACGATTTGCGCAACTCTCCCACACTTTCATCAAAATAACGCGCATGTCGTGGCTATTAACTCTAGATGTCTAAGTTACCCTATTTGCAATTCCCTATCAACGTGTGTCCTACGCGCGAGAAAGCTTTCTACGCTCAAATAGGACTGGCTACCACCTGCGTACTCACCTTTGATATTAAAGCCTTGGTCATCTTTGCTAGCAAAGGACGAACCGTACCCCCCCCCCCGACAAATGGCATAGTCTACCTTAAGCAGAAAAGTAACCATAAATTTAAAAATAATTAATTAAATGCAATAAATGTATTAGATATGCTGCCGCAAAAAAAACCACAAAAAAACAAACAAAAAAAAACAACAACAAACAAATCAAGACGATATTATTTTTTAAAGTTAACACTAGAGTAGGGTGACCAAATCATGAACTGGAAAAAACGGGACACACCCAATGAGGGTTTTGGGGGATACCCTCCAGCTAATTTGAGACTTTGAAATCTTTTTAAATTTGCCTTCACTTTTGTAATTTAATTTAAACTCGGAGGCGTATCATAAATGAAAACAATAATTTTACAGTGAATACTTATTTATTTATACATACAAGATCTATGGCAGGGACACTGTCGTTTTAAGTAGCGTCGGCAGAGTGGTGGAGGAGGAACAGTGCAGCTATCACGCGAGCCCACATCACTACTGGCACTGGCTTCACGGCTAGCCCACATCACTACTGGCACTGGCTACACGGCTAGCCAAAATATATGCTTGAAGTTACATTATAAATTAGGACGTTTGAGCGATTTGAAAATGTGTCTGATGTTAGAAACGGGACATTTAAGAGTCCCGATAGACGTTTTCGGGACACCGGGAACGATCGTGAAAAAATGGGACAAGGGCACAGCGAGACACAGTGATCACCCTACACAAGAGATGTATATTATAAAAGATGGATATGATATCTATATTTATATTTCATTGTAATGTATCTCAGGTCTCTGTCTACATAAATTCACGTTTTTCTTTAAGTTTAGAGAGAGAGAAGAATCTCTACTTGCGAGTTGAGGCGAACAGCTAGTCGAACAAGAAGTGACCACATTAGGAATCATGGGGGAAAAAAAAAGACAAATTGGTTGGTGCCATCCCAATTCGCCAGTAAATGGCCCAAACAAAAAATAATAGGTTTGGCCACCTGGTCAAAGTCCCTGTCAACTAACCTGCATTGAAAGTTTACCATAGCACGCCTTCTGGTCTCGGGGCCAGAGCAAGATTATGGCGCCATTGGCTGTGTTAAGGACACACTAAAAATGAAAAACATGACCCTCTCTGCGATGCCTACCTGTTCCAGGTAAAGGGAAAAGAAGAAGAGCAATGAAATAGAAAAAAAAAAGTTTTTTTTTAAAAAGGGGTGGGGGTGGGTGAAGCTGGAAGGGAAAAAAAATGTTTGCGGTTTCGTTAATTAACAAAAAATAATAATGATGAAATCAATTACAACTTTATTGACTTAATGTATTTAAATAACGGATTATTTTTTTTTAACAAATCTGGTCAATTAACCATTTTAGCGGTGCGAGGTAGACTGGTTGTTTAAAAAAAAAGTGTTGGAAAAAAGTGTGTGTGTGTGGGGGGGGGGGCGAGAAAAGTTATGTTTATGATGGTGGGGAAGGATTGGAAAGTGAGTCACATTCTGATTCGATCAACTGGAAATCTCCTAAGCCTAAACCAATTCAATAAAGCTCTAGCGAGTCGGAAGCAGTCCCCATAATCTTCTGGCCGATTGTCATAAAAATTCGATATATCTGGCATATATATATATACACATAAACTGTAGGCCCAGCTGTCTCAAAAGCTCAGTAAGAATATGCTCACAATTAAAAAATAAATAAAACACAAAGAAGACTTACTTAATAAATAGGTTTTTATTTACTTTATATTTTTTCTAGTTCCAATGGTTAGGGGGAAAAGAAAGAGGGGCAGGGGTTTGCGAATCTCAAAACCGCTACTCTTAATAATATCCAGCTTTAGTTCAAATGAATAGCTATCATTTCATATCTACATTTATGCGATAACCAGCTAGTTGAATTGAGATTAAATATGAATAAAGAAGACTGTTAAAATTACGAAATGTGAGATATTGTTCCACAAAAAAAAAAAAAAATTAAAAAAATTAGGCTATACATTTTACAATTCCTCAACGTGGTTCAACCGGAAACTGCAATGCTTTTTTTTCTTCTAATTTCGATATAGGGCACAGTGAGACACAAGGGCACAGTGAGACACAAGGGCACAGTGAGACACAAGGGCATAGTGAGACACATGGGCACAGTGAGACACAAGTGCACAGTGAGACACAAGGGCACAGTGAGACACAGGGGCACAGTGAGACACAAGGGCGCAGTGAGACACAAGGGCACAGTGAGACACAAGCGTAGAGTGAGACACAAGTGCACAGTGAGACACTAAAAACACTGTTGGCCACCCACTGCATCCTTGCCTCTTCCCAGTCGTCTTGAATAAGTCTCGTCACTGGATCAAAACAGGCAAGGACGGGAGAGTAAGGCCTACGATTTGCGCAACTCTCCCACACTTTCATCAAAATAACGCGCATGTCGTGGCTATTAACTCTAGATGTCTAAGTTACCCTATTTGCAATTCCCTATCAACGTGTGTCCTACGCGCGAGAAAGCTTTCTACGCTCAAATAGGACTGGCTACCACCTGCGTACTCACCTTTGATATTAAAGCCTTGGTCATCTTTGCTAGCAAAGGACGAACAGTACCCCCCCCCCCCGACAAATGGCATAGTCTACCTTAAGCAGAAAAGTAACCATAAATTTAAAAATAATTAATTAAATGCAATAAATGTATTAGATATGCTGCCGCAAAAAAAACCACAAAAAAACAAACAAAAAAAAACAACAACAAACAAATCAAGACGATATTATTTTTTAAAGTTAACACTAGAGTAGGGTGACCAAATCATGAACTGGAAAAAACGGGACACACCCAATGAGGGTTTTGGGGGATACCCTCCAGCTAATTTGAGACTTTGAAATCTTTTTAAATTTGCCTTCACTTTTGTAATTTAATTTAAACTCGGAGGCGTATCATAAATGAAAACAATAATTTTACAGTGAATACTTATTTATTTATACATACAAGATCTATGGCAGGGACACTG
>CAXITT010000757.1:155394-193488 GCA_964033795.1 Lymnaea stagnalis | reverse complement strand
AATAAATAAAGAATACTATTAAAATTACGAAATGTGAGAAATTATATCACAAAAAAAAAAAAAAAATAAAAAAATTAGGCTATACATTTTACAATTCCTCAACGTGGTTCAACCGGAAACTGCAATGCTTTTTTTTCTTCTAATTTCGATATTTAAAATAATCGAGTTTTAAAAGTGATGCAAATCAGAATAAGTTTTAAAAAATTTGGATAACTAGATCTAAAAGTTATATAAAATATTTCAAATAAAAATAAATGTGACTTCAGCTAAATCATTTTATTTTAAAGAAATTTTCAGCGTTTAGTAAATTTAGTTAGATTTCCAAAATGTTACGTTACTGTACAGGATCAAGATATGCAAATAAATTTACTAGTATTCTTTCAGAATGCAATTGTTTAAAAATACATTTTAAAAAAAATATCCAATTTTATTTTGGGGTATGGCAACAAAAAAAAAAAAAAATATAAATATGCGAAAAATATTCTGTTTGCCTTTCATTATTATTATTATAATTCATGAAATACAGTATCGATATCAAGATATACGTTTTCAGGTCTTCGATTTTCCTCTATTCTAACTTCCTTTACTTTTTATATCTTCGGAGGGTGAGCATTACATTGTCAAATTTAGATTGAATATGCTTTTTGGACTTAAACTAACAATGTCTAATGACAATGGTTGACACTGATATGTGAATAATATTATATTTAAACTATTTCGAATAAGCTTAGCTTTCATTTCATGGAAATAATTGTAAATCTCGCGTTATAGTCCTTGGGTGTGTTGGCTACCAATTTTCGATATAAGGTTGGTGTGTGCTCATATATTACTCTGGTCCATAAAGTCTCTTTGATTTACTTTTCTGAAATAAACACATTGAATTAGATAACTTTTTGTTAATCCAGACCTGTTTACTCTTACGATTTTATTGTACATTGTACGATTTTGACATGTCTTATGTTTGTACATCAAGATCATTCAGAATGAGAACTACTATTTTTAGAGGTGTCTTGTTGAAAATTTTTACAATAGACACACGGCCAATGCAGACAATTAGTGCCTAGATGTCATTCCATGATTTTTGTTAAGCTTTTGTTTTAGATTCACTCCCCTTGTAACTTTTCCCCATAAAAATAAAAAAAGTTCATTTTGGATTGTTAGTTTTAGCTCCTTTCTACATTACATTATTACATCCAGGGACCACTGATAAATGGATTGAGAGATACTATCGGTAGGTAGTTCGGTAAGATCCAAGAAGTGCCAAAAACCGGGTATCGTGATTTCGTTGTCAAAATTGCGACCTCCACTTTTTAATTTACAGAGGGTCACGCTGTTTACGACTTTAACTATTTATAGCCCAGCATGTAAATTCGATTTCTGCCCATAACTTAGAGTAGACATGTGTTATGATTAGACACTGGAGTCCCCCAAAAAATTTTGGGCTTCACTTTGAAAATTGAAGGTAAAATAACGCAATTTTTACTCATTCATATTTTTTGTGTGGAAAGGACCCTTTCTTTGAATTTCAGGGACTTTATAAATAATGTCATTAACTAAAACATACCCAAGGCATGCTAATTTAGGCCCATCAGTTTGGTCATAAATTCACTCAGTATTTTAATCACGTGTGTCCCAAAATTACCTATTATCGTTTAATATTCGTTGCTATGGTAAATAACCTAATTTATTCTGGAAATCCAGCCTATTACTCCTGAAAGCCTAATTAATTACAATTGATAGTTAACTATTAGTTTTATATACTGTTATATGTATAGTATTAACTATATAATAACATATACTATAAATATATATATATATATAATATGTATGTATGTACATATAGAGGCCTAGAATAATACGACTAGTATAAGTGTAGGCCTTTACACCCCCCAATAATTATTTGTAGGACCCATTATTTATATGTAATGATATATATATGGTGATTCTTAAGGCATAAATTAAGTAAAACTGTAAACAAAATATTCACTTACCTTTGGCATTGAAATATCCTATATTTAATCACATATCACACTATTCCAAAGAAGAATTATTATATAATCCTCAGTATTCTCAAAAAAAAAACACTTTCTGCAAGTAAATAACTAGAACTTATTTAAAATTCTATCAACATCCAAAGTTGATTCTATCAATAAATGTTGATCTGTGACACAACTTTACTAACTTAAAATAAAAGACTTACTATTTTTTGTCATATTCACACATTCATATTGTATGGGACTAAAATACATTATATAGAAAATGGTAAAATAAAAAGTCTAATAGTCAATTTTAACTTATTGAAACATATAATCCATTTATTATTAGTATATACTTATAAATTTTAAACAATTCCACCGAAAATTCTAAATTAATATCTTAAGAATATTTTATTATTATTATGATTTTTGGGAAATTGAAAAAAATATTTATACATAATTAATTAATTACAAATAAGTGAAGAGTCAGCATATTTTATAAATTTTTAATAGGAAAATAATATATAAAAAAAAATTAAATAATTTTTGCTGAATATTAACAAAAACTAACTTATATTTTGTGGGTTTTATTTAGAAGTACTCTAATTAAAATATGATCCCTGTAGATATTACATTTTTGTCTCATTTTATAATAAAGTTATAGGCCTTTAAAAAAATCAAAATGATGATCACAAATTCTAGAGGAAAATCCCATAGTAAAAAAGTGCATTTGAGGTCTCTACTAAGAAATTCATAACTTTTGAACCACTTGAGCTAGAAAGTTGATCTTGGTGTTTTTGTAATCTTTTCTCCGGGCTCTATACAGCTGTAGTATTTTTATATTTTTAAAAATGTTTTGAAATTTTAATCAAAGTGCCTACTATAGGTTAGGAAAATCCATAGTTATGTTTATATTATGTTAGCCCTGATGACAAGAGAAGATGGGGGATTGATTTAGGAAATAGTGTATGGGTGTGCTAAGGGGTGGGGAGTCTAAATACTTTTACTTTTACCAGTGAGTAGTGACAGACCGTGGTAATGTGATCTGCACGATCACCCAAATACCAATTGATATCTATAGTCAGATACTGATACATGTCAGCAAAACAAAGCACATCTGATTGCAATATAAAAGTTAGTCATCTACTTTTGACACCAGCTCACTTAAATTGATCCCACTAGCCATGCAATGCAAGGAATTATTGTATGCATTCAATATAGGCATAGGCCTATATACTGTAACTGAAACATTATTGCGCTTCAAGCCTTTGTGGATGAAGCGTGATTTTTAAAACAATAAACTTAATTACATTTACTTTTAAGATTCTGTATTATACGATATATTGTATTATTATAGGAAATCGAGGGTAACTAGATCTGGTAATCACTTAAGTGCAATAAATTCAAATTAAATAGTATTTTTGTCGCATAGTCTGCCATAGTTGCCTTTTTTAAAGTAAATAGACTGTAATCCCTTATATTTTAGTGCAATAATTTAAAATATTACCATCTACCCGATGGAACTACATAAAACACTTTAACTTTAATGGTCAATATTGTATTTATTGTTTTGTGCATTTTTGTTGTGTTTTAAAGTTATTTTTAATGCTGTTAGCCTAGTATTTAAAAAACAGTTGATAAGTTTATTGTCAAAAGAAAGAGATGAATGGCAAGGCCGAGTCAGCACTGAGTGTCCCATATCCAAATTTATCAAATTTTACTTTAGACACTGAGTTTTGCTTAAGTGACAATGTTGTGGGGCAGAGTGCAAATAATTTAGGCACCTGCTATGATTTCTTTTCTTTTTTTACAAAGTTAGCAGTGGTCGTATAGGATTGTCTCTAAAGACTAAAGAAAATATTTGTAGAACTGAAATCTTAATGGGCTTATTAGACTACATTCACTAATGCATGAACTTCAATGTGTTGATCTGATTGTAAATGATTAGATGAATTTAGTCTTCGTTTTATTTCTTTAATCTGTAGATATAGATTGTAAGCATAAGTGAAAATTTTTCAGTTTTTTGTTAGCACTATTACATTATTAAGCCCTAATGAAGGTTTTTAAGTAGTTTTTTTAATCAACAATGGTATTATTCATTATTTCAGTGTAGTGGAGCACAAACAAGGAAAATGCAAATCTTCGTTAAGACCCTGACGGGCAAAACTATTACCCTCGAGGTTGAGCCCTCAGACACCATTGAAAATGTCAAAGCCAAGATCCAAGACAAAGAAGGTAATCTTTTGTAAACAGGTGTTTATTGTAAAGACTTGTGACATTATTATAAACATTCTTCACTATTATGTTTAGACTATCACACAAATGCTTCTCACCTCCCTCCATAATGACAAAGTCAAGTACTGTTGTTACACGCTACACTTTTATTTAAATGCTCACATTATAACATAAATATAACATAAAATATTAGCTCCTCCTGTACAATAGAATAATCTCAAAACTTCATTGAGTATTTCAAGCAATAAATATGTCTTCGTACAATTTTAATAATCAAATATCTCTCGTTGCAATCATGGCGAAGTCATGCTTTTTTTTTGGTACTCTCTCAAAGTCTCTAATTCCTTGAGATTATTAACCCTTTACAGTCCAAGCCTATTCAGCCTTGTCTACTCCCAGCGCCCAAGCAAAGGGACATAACTCCATTTTAAATGAAGGTTCTTTATCTAATTAATTTACAGAAAATAAACTAGAAGCAATAAAATAAAAAAATGCCTAAATACAAAGAAATGATTAAAGCAAAAGTTAAACCTAAAAATAGTTTCAGAGATCCTCCCACTCATAAAATAGTGAAGCTTCATTAGGCCTAAGTTCTTTCAAAAGTGTATCCAAGGCTCAGATAGCCATTTTTTACAGCGAAAAAATCGTGACTTTTAAAAAAATCATAGAAAATCAGCCCCTAAACACACTGCGGTCAAACTAGTATCAAAATAAATGCCGACAACGAGGCTTTCTTCTGGTAGAACTATAAATAGTAATGCGCAATGGATTTCCGCTGTACTAAGAACGAAAGTAAACAACCTTGAAATGGGCGGGTTTGGTCGCAACAGACTGTAGGCTTAACTTATTCCCTCCTGCAATGCTACTTCCGTATTTAATTTATTTGCCTGAGAAAGGGAAGTAACCCCGTTTTGAAATTGTTTACATTTTTTAAATATGTATTTAAGCTACTAAATATTATTTAATGTTAATTAAGAACAAATGCAACAAAAAATGAATAAGGTTTAATATAAATATAACATTAGCGGGGGGAAAATAACGAACAATGACCAAAAAATCTATTTTCGGCACCTCGGACGAACACATGCTACATATAGACGCGCCGTTCTAAAGCACACATAGTTTTAAAGTGAAACAAGATAAAAACTTCCGGTTTTTAAATTAAAATCACGCTGAACCACGCCATCACCGGAAGTCTCGAGGGATTCGAGATTTCATTGCTATTTTTAAATAGATATGAGAGAGGTGTGTCGCTATGCATTTGGACGCATCCGGCGAAACCCGTAAGACGCATTTAGTCGCAAACGTCGGGAATGAGTTAAGGAAAAAATTGGCGCATCGGACTGTAAAGGGTTAAAATATAGTCTTATTTACAGAGACGTGGCACCTATGTTGTAGATGTATTATTGAATACGTTAATTATAACCAAACTATGGATATTAAATGTTATGCCCAACCAGTTATCTGATGTGATAATTTGTTTTGAAAAATGTTTATGCTCGGCCTACTTTTTTTCCCTATGATGAGGCTGACTTGAATATTCAATAATTTTACGAAGTGGTTGCGTGAACCGTGCCAGTGTACCTAGAAAAACCATGACATGTATATGACATCCTAGATAATTCATCTCACGACATGAATGAATGTTATAATGTATTTAATATTTTCTTTCCATAGGTATTCCCCCTGATCAGCAGAGGTTGATCTTTGCTGGTAAGCAACTTGAAGATGGCCGTACCCTGTCAGACTACAATATACAGAAAGGTGAGTTTTGCTGAATTCTAAATTGCATTGTGCCTAGTGACTTAACAAAGGCAGCTTGTTTCTTGTATTGTATATCTTAACTTTTGTATATTTTGGAAATGCATTTTCTTTTTTATTTGTTGAATTTTTATCTTGTACTTGAAATAACGCCCATGTAATGGTTTCAGAATCAACCCTTCATCTTGTATTGAGGCTGAGAGGAGGTATCATTGAACCTTCCCTTAGAATTCTAGCGTCAAAGTTCAACTGTGACAAGATGATTTGCAGAAAGTGAGTACCGCAGATTTGGCTGCCTAACATTTTTAAAATTTAAATGTGTCACTTTTAAAGCTGGGGCAAATTGGAATTAGATAAGTTATTCTTGTCCTTTAAAGTACCGGTATTATAAGCAAAGTTTTCATGTTTGTCAATTCTGTGGTGATCTCATTAAAAAAATTTTAAGCAGGACTGGAAGGCGGTGATGGAATGGGCTGATGTCAAATTCATGTACAATGTTTTTCTGTGTTAGCGATGGCTCCCCTTCTAATAAAACACACATTGATTCTGATTTAAAATATTTAAAGGTATTGGATCTTTTTTTATTATAGTTTGTATCACTGTTAATAATTTATTTTCATTTGCTTGTGCTAATAAAATGCCACCTTTTTTTTCCTAGATGCTATGCACGTCTGCATCCTCGTGCCACCAACTGCCGCAAGAGGAAATGCGGGCACACAAGCAACATTCGCCCCAAGAAGAAGCTTAAGTAAGATCTTCGCCCTTCTCGGTGTGACCTCACAAGTGTTCCCCCGAGGACTACCAAGAGTACAAGTTTACTTCTTTTGATTGTCAGATTTTTTTGAAACAATAAAAAAGTAATTTGTGGCTTTTCAGAAGGCTTTTGAAGCAATTTCTTTTTCTTTGTTGTTTTTTTAAATATTGGTTTTCATTATTTTAAGTCATGGGTCTCAAACTCAAATTATCTGGGGGTCACAAGAGGTAGAGTTTGATTGAAACTGGTCTGCTTGAAGTATTCCACAAAAAAGTTATTGCAAATTCAATCAAGCACAACGGTTACAATGTGTTCAGCCTTTGTTAATGACAAATAAAACATTAGGGATTCCCTTTCTTCCTACTCCTTGTTGCCAGCTTCTTACATAGCTTAGCAATGTTTGGCTTGAGCTGGAATAAGGAACTGAGACAATCAGTATAGCTTGAAGATGCTCATCAGCAAGTTTGGTCCTGAAATTTGACTTGTTAAAGTTCATAGTGGATAAGAGCTTTTCACAGATCGATACTCCCAAAAGGGCACATGATCCGCTGGAAGAATACTCGAATTCTCGGGAAAGTTGGAGGGCAATGCTTATTGTCTGTTTTTTATCATTCACCTCCCTGAACTTAGCCTTGAGTTCAGAATTGCACTGAAGATCAATCAGCTCCATTTTAAGTGCAGAAGTTTGGGGGAAGGGCATCTTCCACATTGAAGGAGAAAGGGTCAGCAAAAATTTGAATGTTGGCTGTGTGTGTTTTGAAGTCTGCAAACGTGATGACATTCTTCCAGTGCTTGTAGCTTTACAATTTCAATGGCATCAGTATACTAACTACTGAATGGTGTGTCTGAGTCCATGAGTACTTTGCATGTTGGGAAATGGCAGAGGTTTCTCTGAGAACCATAACACAAGTATTGTGCAGAGTGCTGCCCCTGGTCTTTTGTAACTTCTTGTTTAGTGCATTCAGCTCTTGGGTAACGTCAACAAGAAAAGCCAAATCCATGAGCCATTTGTTTTGACTAACCGTTTCAAAAGTGACCGAGGTTTTCGGTCATCTAATTCTCAGCAAAAGGGATATTTAACAACAAACTAAGCGACATTTAAGAACAAACTAAGCGATCTTTAAGAACAAATTAAACAATCTTTAAGAACAAACTAAACGATCTTTAAAAACAAAACGATCTTTAATAAAAAGAACAAACTAAGCGATTTTTTAAGAACGAACTAAGTGATCTTTAAGAATAAAACAAATAATCTTTAATAGTTAATAGTAAACTAAATGATTTATAAGAATAAACTAAGTGATCTTTAACAAAAAACTAAATGTTCTTTAGGAACAAACTAAAAGATCTTTAAGAACAAACTAATCGATCTTAAGGAACAAAATAAAGTATCAGAATAAACTAAGCGATCTTATGAAAAAACCAAGGGATCTTCAACAACAAAATAAGCGATCTTTAAGAACAAACTAAACGATTTTAATAACAAACTAAAAGATCTGTAGTACAAACAAACTGAATGATCTTTAAGAAGAACTAAGCGATATTTAAGAACAAAATCAGTGATCTTTCAGTTTCAGAAAAAACTTTGCCATCTTTATGAACAAACTAAAAGATCTTTTAATAACACAAACTTGGCGATATTTAAGAAAAAACTTAGCGATCTTTTTTGAACAAACTAAAATATCTTTAAGAACAAACTAAGCGAGCTTAAAAAACAAAATAAACGATTTTTAACAAGAAACTAAGCGATCTTCATGAACAAACTAACCGGTCTTTAAGAAAAAATAAAGCGATCATTAACAAAAAAATGAACGATCTTTAACAACAAGATGTTATATTAGATGTTTATATATTAACATTCACAATTATCTCATTTTTCATAAAAAGAATGTAATTGTTTATACTTAATCCCATCATTTTCAATGTACTTCGTTTTTATATACCGGGTATATCCAACTAGAAAAGTTTTATAATATTTTTACATTTGCTACTCCTGAAGAGTTCTCGAATATTTATGTGACCCAACATACAAGTCATTTGTAACACTTCCAATAACTGCTGTGTAATAAGCTTCTTTAAACTTGTTGTCAATGTTATTCTTAATGTGTATGCCAAGTTTCATTTACAATACAGTACAATAAGTTACAATGCAATACAAATTTGTCCTTATTCATTTTGCGTATAAGTCAAAATTGGTAGAAAATGTTAAATTTTTTGCAATAAAAATCACAACAAATTTTTAAAAAATAAACTTAAGTGGATTTTAGTCTTTCTGTTTGTGTATGGTTTGTATGTACTATATTTTTTTCAATTTATTTAGGCTTATCAGTATTTTATTTTCAATGTGGCATGACCTTGAAACCAAACTCCCTTCACAGATCACATATTTATATTTGCTCCCACTCAACCAATACATCTGTACTTAAATGAAGAAATGATACAAACAATAGTTAACTGTACGGGTACCAACAAGGAATTTGAGAAAGTAAAAGGAGACAAAAGGCAAAGGAAAGACGTGACCTAATTGAATGAATTTATTGGCTGCCTACTCCTTACTGGCCCCTAATTTATTTTATGGATTACTGGAGTACACAACTCAAATAACTGACAACCAAACAAAAATATTCTCAAGTCAGTTAAAGGGTTTTTTTTTTCTATTGAATTTTAAATTATGTACCAGTGTCTTAGACCCAGTAGACAGATATGGTAAAAAAAAAAAAAACGAGTCCTCCAAAAATAAGTCTCTTTCTACTCAAATAACTGACAAACAAACAAAAATATTCTCAAGTCAGTTAAAGGGTTTTTTTTTTCTATTGAATTTTAAATTAAGTACCAGTGTCTTAGACCCAGTAGACAGATATGGTAAAAAAAAAAAAGACGAGTCCTCCAAAAATAAGTCTCTTTCTCATGCTTTATACAATGGCATCCTTTAACTTTAAGGTGTTCACTACAGCTACCTTGTGAATTAGGTCAAGTCAAATGAGAAAAGTTTTTGAAAGTAGAGTCGAGATATCAGGAAAAACAGTCAGTGTCCGCATGTATGACTCCCAGTGCCAAGGAAAAAGTGGTGGGTTTTTTTCTGACTAAGCCAAGCTCTCTAGAGGAATAGTTGAAATTAATTCATTATGAATGAAATTTTCATTATTTAGAATACCTAATTAATGCATAAAGTACCATTGATTAAATCTTTTAACTTAAACAATACACATAACTAATCTTAAATAAAGGATTTAATTTTAATAAATAAATTAATGTTATTACTTTTCTAAAATTCAAATGAAAACAATAAATATATCTAAATCATCTTCATTACTAGATTTTAAAAAAAAAAATGATCTACGAAAATGGCTTAAACTAAAAAAGAAAATAAGAAAGAAAAAAAATCTACCCTTCCTAAGAAAAATTAATAAAGCAAAAATAAAAAAAAAATTATAAGAATAAAACTATGAATCTATGAAATAACAAGGAGAAAAAACAATTTTAAAAAAAATAATTATCATACTATTATTGTTATCACACCCGGCTCCGAAGCCATTAAATCTGTACGGAGCCACTCTGGGTGCGAATAGTCATTGGCAACTATAGGTACCCGGGTACCTATAGCTGCAGCCTTATAGAAAAGCCGTGGTTGTGAAAATAAGCTTTTCCGTAGCAGTTAGACTGATTCGGTAATTAGACGAACCATTTTTCAAGGATGTAAACAAAGGCCAAGAAAGCAGACAGGAACACAAGTCAATTGTCAATTCAGTCAGTGACAATTTTATCTGAAGCTGATCCAGCTCGTGATAGACTTCATACATTTACTATATAAATATAAATATTCCTTTCATGTTATTATATGAGTTAATCTAACTCCATTGGCCTTCAAATAGAGTCAGTTAGACTCAGGTCAATAAGATAATTTATTATATTATTATAAGGAAGTGATTATTCACAGAGCTGTGCGGATAACGCTCACCGTTATTCACAGATTTCGGTCTGCCGTTATTATAAATACTTTAAATAGTAAGTATAGTATTAAAATTAAATAGGAAATATTTTAAATTAAATTAATAAATATAAAACACAAAAGTCAATTTAAATCTAACTCTAACTAAGTGACAGTTAGTCTAAGTCATAAGTTTAAGTTCTTTCGGTAACCTGTTCTTTCTTTAAACTTAATTTTAACACAAACATCAGCATCACATTAAATTTTTAAAAGTTTTTGATGTTTGAGTCCATTGCCATTGACTTGAATGTTGGTGATGTTAGGCAGCTATACTGTGACATATGTATGATGTAGACTGTATAATGTAGGTACTTTGATAAAAAAATAAAAAAATTTGTAAAATAATAAACCAATGGCATATCATAGCTGAATAGAGCTAATTTTTTTACAGAATTATAACACCAAAGCCAAAATAAAATTTTTAGCTGTTGTAGTTTTAGAGCTATGAATTTTTAAAGCATGACTTCATTTGTCCTTTTTTGACATGGACTGCATCTCCATTCTGTGACCCACTTCCACTGGTCGTGTCACGAGCTATATATATCACTCTCATCGTTTAATTTTTAGAACTAATGCCAATGCTGTATTAAAAAATAAATAATGTAATACAAATTATAGATAAATTGTAGCTTATCTAACTATGCACTATGTATATCAGTAAATTTAATATAATGCATTAATATATGGCTTTTCTGTTACCAAATCTACGGCGTCCATTATACCGGTATATGCCATATAGTCTATATAAGGCAGCACATCCCCTTCTAAAATACTGTTTGTGGACTACTTATTTTGAACTTTCAACTTTGGCACGACATAACTAATTAAAGTTTTTCCTAACCAATGGTTTAATAATTTTTGCACATGGCAAACTTTTATGAATGAAACTCTGAGATAGAACTACGGTATAGCCATTAGGCAGGTGACTGTGAATGGCTGCCCATGGCCATGTCATTTTTATAATGTCAGTTTATAATATGGACTCTACCGGGTTTTTGAACCTCAAATTAAAATATTATTGTTTAAATTACATCTAAGTTCATTCTAAAACACAATTTATCAAATATCATGATGTAAATAGTGGTAATATTTAAAATTTATTATCAGCATCTTCACCCCCCATCAAAAAGGGGCGTGGTCAAAGTGGGGCAGGGTGACCTTATAGTAATGCAGGTCACTCAGATGAGCATAACTAATGGCCAACATGCCTAGATCAATAAGAATTGGCACACGTATACATCAATATATTTTACAGATATAAAATTAATATGAAAGAAATAAAATTTGAACTTCATATGAAGTTTTGTAGGGAAAGATGCTTTATGAATTTCTAATATTGGGGTCAATTGAAAAGGCAAAAATTTATTATGGAAATGTAGGTCAAGATGTCCAATATTGTTTATGTATGGATGAATACCACAATTTTATGACAAAATAGTCCTTTCATCAATGAAAAAGCACCGACCTCCAAAAATGAAAAACTTGAATTCTTCTGCGCCGATTTCCATTTCCCATTAAAATTTAGAAGTAGTCTCCCTTGCCTTACCAAAGTGCCTAGTATAATGCATACCCACTTGAGTCTAAAACTAAAAGTACTCATATATATAGTCAAACTCGAGGTGTTAGAAACACCATTACTCGTAAAATTCAATACTGAAAACTGACTAGGCTTATAACTTACACTTATGTTTTATAACTTACAATTACAATGCATATATTACTCTTTTAAATTTAATAATCAATTAAGGGCTAACGTGCTGTAGAGAGTTAAGAGAGTACTAACTGACTTATACACTTTTATAATGCTACTGTATGTAACCTAATTACTAGATTAGGGCAAGGACCTAATTTGGTTATGTAGACAAGTAATGAGAAAAATGTTTGATAAATTGTGCCTATACTATAAATACTATATTAAAAATGGCGTTAAAAAAATATTGTGACTTCTCAGGTCCCTCTGTTTTGTAAAAAAAAAAATACTAAGTCTAATATTTAATCTGATTATAATAATTATTATAAAACTTTAAATGTCATGAGTTTGACTCACAGAGTAAGCTTTTGCTTTCATTTCAAATTTTCCAGACTATTGTTATGACCATTAAGGGCCATCCATAAATGATGTCATGACTCTAGGTGGGGGGTCACATTTTCATGATGATAGTTGGCGGGGTTAAGCAAATGTCGCCACGTTAATAGCAGAGCATTCTTGACAAAAAATGGCCCTTAATAACACTAAATTACAGACATTTAACATTATTGTTTTATACAAAAATTATAATTTTTTTATTTTTAAACAACAATAATTGAGAGAATCAGTTAAGAATCACTGTTCCTGGGAAATGTTTCTGACACAAGGGCAATACCGGTAATTTGATATCCACTGGGGTGGAGGGAGGAGGATTCTTTTAAAAAGAGTTTGTAAAGGGCAGTAATGGACAGAGGGATTTAATAGCTGGGGGATTGGGGGGGGGGGGGAAGAGGTTTTTGACATTATATTTGTGCATGGTCTAACTTTTTGTAATGATGGGGGGGGGGGTTTGTTAAAAAAATCAGCAAAATTTGTTTGATGCGATTTGTCCAAAAGTACAACCCCTCATTATCACGATTATGTTGTAGGCTGTAGATACATTAGCACATTAGCTGTGGTTGCTTGTAATTAGTACCGTCTTAAGATATTTTCACTCTAAGACATGCACACTTGTCTTTTTTATCTTTTTTATTCATTGCTGACTCATGTGAAATTATTAATTGCTGATTCATGTTTTATTTTTTTAACACAGAATGGCAAACAGAGACAGACCTGTTAACCTCAGCACAAAACTTCCTAACCATGTTGTCGGCAATCCATTAGCTTCGTCCCTAAATGGAAACTCAAGTAGTGCTGCATCACCTAACCGAAGAAAACGTAAACAAGAGACGGTACACTCTTGTGAGTCTCCTTCTGGCACATCTAATATTCCGGGAAATGAACTGTCTCAATCTAAATCTAAATCTGAATCTATTGCTGTTGACAGTGCTATTGATACTCTTTTTAGACCCAACAGTCCAGTCCAGCACTCACATACCTTGACCAATGAAATGAGGCAGGAATTCATAAAGTCTTATGATGCCATTATACAGGACATCATTCAAATCAGTGACTGGTCAAAAGAATATATCACTGACTGTTTGATAGTTTTGAAATCTGCTGGACAGGAAATAAGTTTGCAGTCATTATGGCAAATATGTGAAGGAAAATATGCCTTCCCCATGCATAGAAAGCAGTCCAGTACCTTTAACTCCATTAGTTCTAATGGTCCAAGCTCAGCAGTAGGGTATGATCAACGTTCATATTTAAATCACGATGGCAGCTGTGTCAATGCATCATCCCTTGGTGGTCATTCAAAATTTTATAATCAAGCAAGTAAAAAATGCAGGAGATCATCTGGGGAAGTTCAAGACTCAGGTGACGGAGCTGTGAACTATAACTATGATTCTCTACCAATAAAAGACTTAGATGAAACTCAAAGAGCTTGTGTTTTGACCAGACAAGGCATTTTAACTTGCAATGATCTGCAGTGTGATTCTCAGGCTGAGTTCTCATCCACTGCACCAGATGTTGCACAGTCCAAGGCAGGGCTTGATTCAAAATCACAACATATCAAAAAGTTGCTATTGGCAGTTGAACATGAGCATAAACTATTAGTGGCCTACAAGCAGTGCATTGCTTGTGGATCTAATCAAAGGGGGATAACCTTTCTCCCTTGTGGTCACTTTGTAGCATGCAAGTCATGTGCTGTGTCACTACTGTCTTGTCCATCATGCAATGGAAGTATTGTTGCCACTGTTGACACTTTTTTAAGTTAATTCACATTTTTAAGGCTCTGTTATTAGTTGTTTTGTAAAAACGTTTAAAATATGATAGTATAATAGCTTTTCTGTTCATACAGTTTATTTTGTTAAATTAAGTGTTAGGTTTTTAAAAATATAGTAACACTAACATCATTTTGATAAAAGCTACACTTGATTTAGTTAGTTTTCTTTTAATTACAGGCTTTAAAATTGTGACCTAAAAATATTTTAAATGTATATATTTCTCCACATGTGCCATATTTATACTGCTTGTATTTACTACCAATATTGCTAAAATATTCATTTTTTTGTCAAATAATTATTTTTGTTTTAACTTTCTATTTATGTCAGCTGTAATATTCTCATAAACTATTACATAAACTGTGTATCAAATTAATTTTTTTACTTGATTGCTCAAGTCTTGGGTGGAGAAATGGCAAATTTCTTTGATGTTGTTGGGATTAGAGCCTCAGACCAACAGCATTGTTTCACAGACAATGCTCTTTGGGGGAGGGGGCAGGGGTTTGACCCTATGTGCATCAACAACCAACTTAAAATCTGTATAAACTGTGTGCTAAAATTATGTCTAAAATATGTTTGTATCTAATTCCCCAGAGATGATACTGTAAGGCTCAATAGCCTTATTTCAAAGGCCGCGCAAATCCAATAAAATTAATTAATACATCAATGACTTAATTAATTTGCTTTTCAAATGTCCTCATTATCTTGAATTAATCTTAAAGTTTATTTTTAAAAATTAAGTTTTAAGTCAAGCAATAAAGCTGAAACTATCTTTTGTCTAAAATCATTTTCATTGCAATTAATTAAAAATAAGTGAAGGGGCATTCTTTTTCATTTTTTTTCTCTCAGCTTTCCACATTAGGGACCATCTATAAATGAAGTTACACTATTTTGCTGATTTTTACCTCGCACAATCATTAGTAATGGCACGATTCCACGAGGCAGCGGATAGGCTGGATACGAGGCTCTGCAGGCCGTCAGCTGTGTGAGATACCAAAGCGGCATCGTCCGCAAACAAGAACTCCTACAGCAAGACCTTTCTTGTTTTAGTCTTAGCTCTAAGGCGGGCAATGTTGAATAATTTGCCGTCAGCTCTAGTGTGGATGTATATCCTCTCGCTGTTGTTCTGAAAGGCATACTGGAGTAGGATGGAGAAAAAGATTGCAAATAAAGTAGGAGCCAGTACGCAACCTTGCTTTACTCCACTAATCACTGGAAAAGCTTTTGAGGCGGCACCTGCATGTTTTCTTGGAACTGCTTGATGATGTTAAGCAGTCGTGTAGGGCAGCCTATCTTTTTGAGGATCTGAAACAGGCCGCTTCTGCTGACAATATCAAAAGCCTTAGTGAGGTCGACAAACGCAATGTAAAGGCATATGTTGCTCCCTGCACTTCTCCTGCCATATGGTGGACTAAAATAATAATAATAATAATAAAAAGAGGTCTTATATAGCGCGGTACACCAGTCTAGGGCTGGGCTCACCGCGCTGTACATAAAAATTTTATCAAAAGAGACATAATCATGACATTAAAATAAAATACATTTATGAAATAAAGAACAGCAATGTATAATATGGATACAAGCGCTAGATAAGTATTCAATCAATCAATCCCAAAACTTTGATCAGGCTTCGTCACCAATTTTTGACGAACCACCCCCCCCCTTCCCACCTTGCATGATATTGTTTATGGATAGCCCCTTAGAAGACTTTGATGATCCTGACCAGGTCCATTTTTATGGGTGTCAGCACAAGGAGATGAAGAACTGAATATGCAGGGCAGTTTCTTCTTTCTTGATGCAGACATTCAAAATTATCTACAACTACTGCAAGTGATTAACAAAATATTCAACAAAAATGGATTGAAAGCGACACTATATTAATGGGCCACATCAGGCCTACATTTTATATTATTTGGACTAAAATATGATTACATTTCTTTTTTCAGAATTTCAAATTAGACTTTAAAAATAAGTAATTAATAAAAAAAAATATTTATTTGAAAAATTTAAAAAAAATTATTCTGAATTCTAGTCAAAATTGTAGTAGCATTCCTAGCTTAGCATCCTAGATTTATTATTACATACACCTAAATGACATATTTTCTTTCTCCTCTCCCCTGCTGTCCCCCTACAATTTCGACCACACTTTTCCATGCATTGGTACAAAAGGTGAGATTCAAAACAAAAATCCAAATCTCTTCATACAATTATGAAGGACAATGAAACTTAATTAACAAAGTCACTGTAAGCTGTGCTAAAAAAAATTATATCACAGGCTTTCTCCCCTTTTTGAAACCAGTATAGTCTTTAGGCCTACCTGCATTGTACAATCTTTGGTTTAGTCAAAAGAAATAGTTATGTCACAAATTATGTCACAACAGGCAGGGAGCCATATGGTGGACTAAAGTTGTCACTAAGTATCATCCATAATATTTAGGCTGATACCTGCATTGTACAATCTTTGGTTTAGTCAAAAGAAATAGTTATGTCACAAATTATGTCACAACAGGCAGGGAGCCATATGGTGGACTAAAGTTGTCACTAAGTATCATCCATAATATTTAGGCTGATTTTTACAACCTACCAAGTCATCAAAAAGGTGTCACAGATTATTTGGGCTTGGAGGCTTTATTTTGACAATATTTTATTGAGGCTTGTCTTAAATTCAGATTTTAGTTTAAGTGTTGCCTACATAAAATGGAAATATTTAAAAAAATAATACACCAATTTATAATTATAGCTGCAGGCTCTACATTTCTTATCATCGTGGATACTTTATTTTAAACACCATTAACACATGCCACACCTTGACTCCTCTCATCAGGGCCAAGGATAAGAAGAGGTTTCTTAGATAAGAAAGGGAGTACGGGAGGGAGTCTCAGGGGGTGGGGGGCAGACCTAGAAAATCATATTTATTTTATTTTTATTAACATATTTATTATCGTGGGGGGGGTATGGGGAAATGTTTTGAAATCAGGAAGGGGTGCGCTGCAAAAAGATTAAAAACTCCTGATATAATATTAAAAATTTATCCCAAGCGCAGTTTTAAATTTATCCAAGCGCAGGGTCATAACTCAGATGATCATTTGGTAGTTAAAAATAGTTACATTAACTTCCCCTTGGACTTTGAGGTAATATAAACAAAAAATAATTAAATTACCATTCTTACCGGCTAATCAAAATTGCTAAATGTATATCAAAAAATAATTTGAATATTCTTTTTTAAAATTGAAAGTTTTTATATTGATCTTGTAAATCATTAAATTTATGAAGGTGTCAAATCCAGGCTAATGTTAATATTAATTCGCAGCCTTTATTAGGAAAAAGTAATGTGTTTTAAATGGATCTGGGTATCGTTAAAATACTTGTATCTACACTTTTTTGTGAAATATCTTGACTGCGAATCATTCAAATTATTATTGTTGTAGGCCTATAATTAATGTTAATTTTGTAACATTCTGAAAATATTATTGAAAAAATATAAGGGACTATTTGATTAAGTTCAATAATTTAAACCTTAAGTGAAGAGTAAAAATGATAAGTAGTAATTTGGTATCGATATTTAAAGATAGAAGGCAAACGCCGAGCCGAGCCTTCTCATAATAATAAACAATATAATTACATGTAATGTAAGCCCTATATTTTTTAATGAATAGCCTTTGTTAAATGTAGAAAGTTGATGTGTTTTAAATTTTGATTCAAAAGTTACTATAGGCTATCTGAAACTGGTATCTGAAACGTTATAATAACATTGCTCGTTTATTATTAGAGAGTATACATAATTGAATGTTAACTGAAGTTGAACTTTTCTTGTCTTGTGTTTAGTTTTCTTGGTGGTCTTTAACAGTCTTTAATCTTAATGAAATTTGAAATGGTAAATAAATACTTTAAACGTTTAATTAAGGATATAAATATGGGGGACGAGGACTGATAAATAGTCACCAAAAGCTAAAGTCTAAAGTAAATTAATATCATAATTTAATAATTAAATTAATATTATTATTATGCTTGCTTTCTTCTACTTAATACTAGTACTAGTAATACTTATACTTCATGATTCATACTTTATTATAATTTCGAGAATCTCTATATACACTCTATAATGACTATTATTATAGTATAGTTAGTTTGTATAGTTAGTATTATTAAAATTTATTATAGTATTTGATTATTGAAGTTATATGACATGTCATAGTATAGGACATAGGACAAATATTTATTAGTACATTAGTCAGTACTTAAAATTAAAAGGCTACTACAAATACTATGACTCAGTATGACTATTAGTATTAGTACTAAGTAGTAGTAGTAGTGTATACTACTCATACTATTAGACCGGAGCCTAAGATGTTACTAAAAAATAAGCCCTAGTTTAGTCTAAGCTTTAAACATTACTTAAACAAAATATCAAAATAGTATTAAAAACTAACTGGCTTTTGTCTTTTGTTATGTAAGTCAAGTTATTATATATTTTATTGGACATTTTTTAGGCCTACCTAATAAAACAAACTACTATCATTGTTTTCATTTGGCCTAATAAAGAGTAAATTGAAAGTAACACCAAAACACTTGCAGCATCAAAATAGTGAACACAAAAGTTAAATAAAATACAATTAAGAATCAAGTTAAAAATGTAGCCCACCAGTCTCACGAACTTATTTTATTCATCTTGTAAGACTTATTGACTGTTGCTGTAAGCTGCATTTGAATAGTGTTAATGTGACCTCATGTTAATGTAATTGAAATAAGTTGTTACTAGAATAGGCATAATTAAAATAAATAATTTAAATTCGGGATCTTCCATTAATCAGTAGACATAACTTATAACCAAAGGATTAGGTACCCGGTACCATATTCTTTAGGTTAGACCTTTTATATATGAAATTGAATGAATGTATTTTTTTGTATTTAGGATATTGATTCTGAGTCCAGAACTTCTGAGATGCCACCGAACGTAGCCATATTACTAAATGATGCCCAACCAGCTGATTGGATGGAGGCTATCATGTATGTGGGGGGCATTTTTAGAGTTTCTATTCTTTGCAGTATGTTAAAATTCAATTATAATATTTTTAAATGGCATGGAGTTGTGCTGGACTTGAAGTTTTTGCTATTTTTTAACTTTAATAATGTTAAAAAAATACCACTCAGAGGCACTCACCTTAAAAAATAACAGACATCACATACAAGTAGAAAAATTACTATTTTATTTGTTGCTTAATTAATCATGTGGTGCCATGTCAATGGCTCAATTACATTTATAATTTTGTCCTTAGTGCAGTTAAAAATGATGTCATTGGCAGTGATCGTGAAAAAATGCAAAGTCTACAGTATGGACTAGTTCCAAGGTAGAGAAGTTTCATTGTTTTGTTTATTTTAATAAGATTCATTATGGCTCTTTATTTTATCCTTTTATAATAGTTTTTTTTTTACTTCTATGTTTATTAAGATTTCTGCAAGTTCAATTTGTAGAGATTAAACAATGAGGTAAAATTAGCCTATAATAACATAAAGTATTCCAAATTTAAATCTACTAAACTTAAAATTCAAGCTACCTTAGGGTCCTCCAAATAAATGAGGTCATGCCGCTAGGAGGGGTTCAAGAATTCATGACAATGTATCATGGGGGTGTCAAAATTTTGTGACAGGTGGAAAGGCAGGATGGGGGGTGTAAAAATCTACCAAAATATAACGTCATTATGGATTGATGTCCCCTAGTTACATTTTTTTTTTCTTTTCTTTTTTTTACCCAGTTACTTTAACTTTTTTTCTGGTAAATAACAGAATTCTTGCTTCGTAGCATGTTTTTCACCGAGATGGTCTTGTAAAACCTTTCTCCATCAAGTTTTATTTGCTTTGGTTAGTGCCATAGTGAGCCTTCTTATCCCCCAAGAGAGGGGAGCTTTGGTGTTCACATTTGTTTTTTTTCTAGGTTTTAACTCCATCCCTTCTTATTCAAATATCTTATCCACTGCTGTGTTGACCAGCCTAAACATATTTCTAAATTTTAATACTTTTAGCCCATTGTTTCATGTAAGTTTGAATACTTTCCAGACTTCTTCAATGGGTGGAAGATGAGGACATAAATGCTGAGTTAAGGACAGAGGCAGCTATTGTGCTGGGCAGTTTGGCCAAAGGAAATACTAGCATTGTCAAAGAACTAGTGCAAGAGAAGACAGTTCCAATACTACTCAAATGTAAGACTGTAAATCTGTACTTAAATGCCCTCAACAGTTAAGCTGAATGATTTAAACACATTTTAACAAAAACATCAGAAGATAATGTCATTTGCTACCTGGTACATGAATTTATTGTTTTTACATTTCTATAACTATAATAGTAACTATAAGAGTAGCCAAAAATGCATACATCATTCTGTTTTGTTTGTTCTTTAAAGCCATGGCTAATTTTAATGTACTCTTATTTTTATTACAGCTCTAACAAATCTAAGTCTGCGATACTCAGAAGCTATACTAAGATGCTTACGTTCTATTTTACTTGTCAATACAGAATCTATTTCATGTTTCTATGAGGTAAGACTAATTCAGAACTTTAGTCCACTTAAATTTTACTGATTGAATGGGAAAAAAAAACACATTGAGAGACTATTGCTTTGTTTTTCAGAAAAACTTTCTATTTCAATTGATTCAATTTGATTTATATGGTAGTTGAGTTTTTTCATTCACCTCCTCTAGTTAATCTCTCTATCTCAGGTTCCCCAAACGGTGGTCTGCACAACATTAGTCAAGAAACCGGGGAGGGAAAGTTACATGTTTGAGTTTCATATTAAAAAAACCTCCCAAAATTGAAATTATCCTTAGCATAAAAATATCCCGCTTTGTATATAAAAAATATCCCGCTTTGTATGCGTCAAGAATAGCCTAAGAATTTGACTGAATCCATGCGACCAAATGGGAAAACACTAGTATGCCATACTGCTAGGCTCCTTTGATGTCCAAAAAAATAGTGCAAGTACCTAACGCTTATTTTCACACAACACACCTGCACCCTAAAGGGAACACACATCTCAACCTTAACTCACTGGCTGTAAATTGAAAGTTTTAAATTTAGATTTTGCAAGAAAGATTATTCTTTTCAAAATTTTGCATACAGCATGATTAAAATAATAGTTAAAACCACCAGTTATTTAGACAGGGGATAGTAGAGGATGGCATTTTTTTCTTTATATGGAGGGGCAGCATTTTTGGGCAGCTGCAGAGGTCTTTTTTGAAAAAAGGGGAAAGCAAATATCTTTTCTCACCTCTGGCGGCAATAGTACTGGCTACGCCACTGAAATCCCATCTTGTGAAAACCTTTTGTCAACGGAGAAAGTTTTTTTGGCCTTTGACCTAAACCAGAGGTGGGTCACTGAAACGTTAAATGAGGCCTGCAAGAACTTCCAAGAACTGGATTAATATTTTTAGTAAAATGCGCAAATTGTGAATGATTATTTGTAGGAGCCTTTGAAAATTAATAATCACAGTGAATATTGTCAAACTAAAACTAATACTAATGACACATTTTAGCATATTCACTGCTTATTGGGAATTTAATCTTGAATGATTTTTTTTGAAGATCATCTTTAATATGACATATGCAAAAAGATTATCATGGGGCCCAGCAAAGAATAAAATAACTGCTATGCGGCCCTCTGGGCAAAAAGGTTGACAATTCATGACATAGACTTCAGTTTTTGTTTTTAAATAGCCCTTACAAATACAAAAAAAAAAACCTGCTGGCATTAAATGGTGTTAGTTGAGTCCTATTGAATTGGCTGATTACAGTTTAAAAAATATTTTACGACATAGTTAAGGTAGATATGAAGAAGTTAATTCATAAATTTTGCTCAGGTCCCTGGTGTAATCCGAAACCAGTCCACCACTCCGCCATAATTAAAGTTATGGGAAATGCTTCTCTAGCTAACTCCAGTACATTTTTCTTTCATTCACCTAATTCTCTATTTTATCTCTCTGGCTTTTTCCAATCCATTCTTATATTAAATAGATATCTTATGTAACGATCATTAGTGATGATGATGTTACTTGTAAATACATAGTTGTAGTGTTAATTATCCACATTCACAAAGTATACGAGGCGGAGTCCATGAATTTAGCATCCCGACCTTTTATTATATATATAAATTACACCACATGAAATACATAATACACATCTCCGAAATTGGAGGAAATTATAACTGTTATTGTCTATTTACTTCACATATGACTTTCACACAGATCTATTGAATAAGTAACACGATGCCAAGAGATGTATGGCAAAGAGCCTATCTTCAAACATATGCTTCTATTTTCACTTGTCTCCTTCTCTACTTCTGCTGTGCATGACATATCTTAATTAACTTCCTGTTCCTCTTAACTCATAAAAACAATACATTATTCCGAAACAAAATTATTATCTAAATATTTGATCTGTGACATCTTTAAAAAAATATTCTTCAAGAAAATCTCCCTGATAAAGCACTTGTGTAGTCTTATGTTTCTGCTTTCCTCTATTTGACCAGGAGAATGCATATGGAAGCACTTACATTCCGCACCTGCTGAGCCTGATCAAATATTCCATTGTTTGTCAAGAATGTATCACTACCATTCTGGAAAAGTGCTGCGTGGTATGTAATATAAGTATTGCATTATCAGCAGTTGTGTTGGCCACCAATTCCAGATGGTATGCTTCCTGAACTTGATGATAGTTCACAGCAGCCTCCCACTACCACCCCTTACTGAAGAGATGCAATTACAAAACACACCCAGTTTATAGTGTTCTGTATAGACCACTGCTAGACAAATTGAGCATTTGTACGAGTCGGCACACAAGGACTGAATGATGTTTCATTTTGTATGAATGAAAGTAAAATAGCAATTAAAAATTAGGTAATTGTCACAATGGTTTTTTTGCTAGGTCTGAGCCGGGCACTGACCCAGATACCCAGAAATTAGCACCCGTCACATACCCAGACCTGAAGAGAAAAAAACAGAACTGGGTCCAGGTGTTAAAAAATTTATAATTTTCCATAATGTGTCTACCCAATGGGTAGAAGGTATAAAAACAGTACAACTTTTTTTTTTTAACATAAATTTGTGCACATTTTACCTGAATTGATTAAATGATAATAGAAAACATCATTATGGAAGCTAAATGAAACCACAAAGTTCAGAAGATGAAATTTTTTAAAAATTATTTATCTTAGCAAGATGCTTATCTTTGGTTAAGACTATGGCACTTTCTAATAACCATTAATGTTCCATTTCACATGCTGACTGGCTGATGATAATGAGTAGCCAACGTTTGTGTGTGTGTTGTGGATCATTTCTAAGTTCTGTCAAAATTCAATTATAGTAATTTAATGTAACACTTATTTATAAATGGAGCTATTGGCTCAACTGAATGAAGGCTAGGATGGTATTGCCATGATGAAGATGTAAATATTACTTTAAATAGTTTGAATACAATGGTATCAGAAAAGGGAAAACTGCCACCAGGAGCACAAAGGCAAATTTAAAAGCTCTGTGTTATGGCAGTGGCTCTCAACCTGTAGGTCAAAACCTCCTTGGGGTCGCCTGACAAAATGTCAGGGGTCGCCTAAGAAACAAATGAAATTTTAGGGGATCGGGTGTGAAATGTGAATTTTTTCTTATTTGAATTTCCATTTTTAAATTTAAATATTCTTCACAGTGATTGGGCTATTTTCTTATTGTTACTACACTCTGACCACACTACAACTGCATAAAAAAAACTTTGATCCTTTCGATAGATGTATTCTGACAATTTCCTTTTATTAAAAAAAAATTATGTATGATTTTTATTTATTTATATTTTTCTTTGTTTCATTTTTTTTTGCATGTGTAAAACCCAGACTTTGTCCCCCTGGGTATTGTCTCAAAATATTCAGACCTGGACTGGGTGTAAAAAAAACTGTGCCATGCTCAGGCCTAGTTTCTTCAAAGTGAGAAATAATTCATCATCATCAATGGCACTACAGCCCATGTAGGGCCCTGGCCTGCTCCACCAGATCCTTCCAATTGGAGCAATCCATGGCTTTCCGTCTCCATGCTAGAACCCCCAACTGGTGTAAATCTGTCTCCACATCATCAATCCACCTCATCCTTGGGCGACCGTTGAGTCGTCTGCCCCTAGGCTTCTGCCTGTATATAATTTTGCCTGCTCTGCATTCCGGCATCCTTTCAACATGACTAGCCCAGCGTATTCTGCCTTTTTTTATCATTGTGACTATGGGTGGTTCTTTGTACAAATAGTAAAGTTCTTGGTTTGTACGTATTATCCAGATATCATTTTCTATCACTGGTCCGTATATTTTGCGGAGGATTTTCCTCTCCCATGTGTTGAGCAGGTTCTCTGCTTTTCTGGTGAGGGTCCAGGTCTCACTAGCATACGTGTTACTACAGGTCTTATGATGGTGGTGTATATTGTCTTCTTTGTTCCCCTTGATAGGTTTTTGTTTACCAGTAGCTTTTGTTATCTTTCTTTCACCTCTGACATTACCTCATTGTGCTCATTTATAGTTGCCCCTAGATATTTGAATGTGGCCACTCTCTCAAATTTGTGGTTGTTAGAAATGAATTCAAAATGCATTAAAAAAAAAAAATTTTTATTTAAACCTGGGGCTTTGTGTATGAGCTTAACTTTGAGAAACAATAGAATTTTACAAACATGGTACAAAATGACTTTTCTTGTTATGGTCTGTCAACATGCTCAAGTGGTAAACAAAATGACTTTTCTTGTTATGGTCTGTCAACATGCTCAAATGTAAACAAAATGACTTTTCTTGTTATGGTCTGTCAACATGCTCAAGTGATAAACAAAATGACTTTTCTTGTTATGGTCTGTTAACATGCTCAAGTGATAAACAAAATGACTTTTCTTGTTATGGTCTGTTCACATGCTCAAGTGATAAACAAAATGACTTTTCTTGTTATGGTCTGTTAACATGCTCAAGTGATAAACAAAATGACTTTTCTTGTTATGGTCTGTTAACATGCTCAAGTGATAAGCAAAATGACTTTTCTTGTTATGGTCTGTTCACATGCTCAAGTGGTAAACAAAATGACTTTTCTTGTTATGGTCTGTTAACATTCTCAAGTGGTACAAAAAAAACAATGATGAAAATATTTGTGTTTGTTCCTGGGTTTGAGAAACACAAGTTGAATGCAGACCTCATCGAATCTTCCTTAACCCTGACTGTAGAGGATATGGAAAATACACCTTTAATATGTTTGGCTCTTTATTATGATCCTTTCTTGCAAAACTAAGTGGAGGTTTTTTGTAATATGAATAAGTTAGAGAAAACTAGAGATTGAATGACTATGTGTTGATTATTATTTTATTTTTCCAGACTAAAGAGCACCAGATGTATTTGTTGGAGAGCAACACATTGGATATTTTCTCCCCTCTCCTCCTCTCAGAGTGCTACAAAGTGCAGATGCCAACACTGAGATGCTTTGCCAACATGTGTTACAAAAATACAGCTGTCTGTACAGCTATTGTAGCAGGTAAGCAAAGAGTCAAGTTAATGTTTTACACAATTATAGCCGTCTATCAGTCCTGTTGTAGCTGTCTTCACAGGAAGAACAATAGATTCAAGAGTAGTTTGCATGTTGATTGCTGTATTGAAATTTAAAATACTAACGATACTTACAATACTATTGATATTTACAGTACTATTGATGTCTTTCCAATATATGCCCATGTTTAGTTTGTTATTAAAAAAAAAACCCTACATAATAAAATTCCTTTATATTTTTAAATCATAAAAAGTTGTCAAGCAACTCTACAAATGAATTCATATTGGACAGATAGGGTTGGCAGTCTGTCAGATGGTCGGCTAACCGAAGCTAAACGCTCAACATATACATATTCATTTCATTTAAAATTCAAGCAAAATTGTGATAACAAAATGAAACAATTAGGTCACTGCCAAAAGAAAAATGTTTTCTCCGACTGCTGTACCTGGAAAGGTTGCCAACCGCTCCTGTATGAGGCTTTGTCCTCATTGTAAAGTCATATTTCAATTTATGTCTGCGTTGATTAGTCCATTATTTTATTTCAGTTCCTGATTTAGTCCCAGTCTTTGTGGAGTTGATGGGTCGAGACAAACCTTCGGAGATGCAGCTGGCGGCAGCCAAAGTCCTGACCTACCTGCATCGTGGTGGGGCAATAGAAGCCACAGATTTTGTTATAAGCAGAAAGGTATTGACATGGGTAAAAAAGCATTGATAGAGGTGCATTTTTCATAGAATGCATTTTAAAAGATTTGCTGTAAACTTAAGTGTGCTTAAATTTTTTTGTCAGCTTTGCCACTGCATCCATTTTTATTCAAATAATTTTCAATACCATGTGCATAATGTTGGCACATTTGAGATATTTGTTCCAGTGTTACATGTTATTTGGCAATGTGTACAGTTGAAATACTGTGTGCTCAACTGAGTCAATCCCAAGTTTGTGGACTAGAGTGCAGCAATCCCCCAGCAAAAGTACAGACAAGCAAAAAGAACACNTTTCTTATTTGAATTTCCATTTTTAAATTTAAATATTCTTCACAGTGATTGGGCTATTTTCTTATTGTTACTACACTCTGACCACACTACAACTGCATAAAAAAAACTTTGATCCTTTCGATAGATGTATTCTGACAATTTCCTTTTATTAAAAAAAAATTATGTATGATTTTTATTTATTTATATTTTTCTTTGTTTCATTTTTTTTTGCATGTGTAAAACCCAGACTTTGTCCCCCTGGGTATTGTCTCAAAATATTCAGACCTGGACTGGGTGTAAAAAAAACTGTGCCATGCTCAGGCCTAGTTTCTTCAAAGTGAGAAATAATTCATCATCATCAATGGCACTACAGCCCATGTAGGACCCTGGCCTGCTCCACCACATCCTTCCAATTGGAGCAATCCATGGCTTTCCGTCTCCATGCTCGAACCCCCAACTGGTGTAAATCTGTCTCCACATCATCAATCCACCTCATCCTTGGGCGACCGTTGAGTCGTCTGCCCCTAGGCTTCTGCCTGTATATAATTTTGCCTGCTCTGCATTCCGGCATCCTTTCAACATGACTAGCCCAGCGTATTCTGCCTTTTTTTATCATTGTGACTATGGGTGGTTCTTTGTACAAATAGTAAAGTTCTTGGTTTGTACGTATTATCCAGATATCATTTTCTATCACTGGTCCGTATATTTTGCAGAGGATTTTCCTCTCCCATGTGTTGAGCAGGTTCTCTGCTTTTCTGGTGAGGGTCCAGGTCTCACTAGCGTACGTGTTACTACAGGTCTTATGATGGTGGTGTATATTGTCTTCTTTGTTCCCCTTGATAGGTTTTTGTTTACCAGTAGCTTTTGTTATCTTTCTTTCACCTCTGACATTACCTCATTGTGCTCATTTATAGTTGCCCCTAGATATTTGAATGTGGCCACTCTCTCAAATTTGTGGTTGTTAGAAATGAATTCAAAATGCATTAAAAAAAAATAATTTTTATTTAAACCTGGGGCTTTGTGTATGAGCTTAACTTTGAGAAACAATAGAATTTTACAAACATGGTACAAAATGACTTTTCTTGTTATGGTCTGTCAACATGCTCAAGTGGTAAGCAAAATGACTTTTCTTGTTATGGTCTGTCAACATGCTCAAGTGGTAAACAAAATGACTTTTCTTGTTATGGTCTGTCAACATGCTCAAATGTAAACAAAATGACTTTTCTTGTTATGGTCTGTTAACATGCTCAAGTGGTACAAAAAAAACAATGATGAAAATATTTGTGTTTGTTCCTGGGTTTGAGAAACACAAGTTGAATGCAGACCTCATCGAATCTTAGACCTCATCGAATCTTCCTTAACCCTGACTGTAGAGGATATGGAAAATACACCTTTAATATGTTTGGCTCTTTATTATGATCCTTTCTTGCAAAACTAAGTGGAGGTTTTTTGTAATATGAATAAGTTAGAGAAAACTAGAGATTGAATGACTATGTGTTGATTATTATTTTATTTTTCCAGACTAAAGAGCACCAGATGTATTTGTTGGAGAGCAACACATTGGATATTTTCTCCCCTCTCCTCCTCTCAGAGTGCTACAAAGTGCAGATGCCAACACTGAGATGCTTTGCCAACATGTGTTACAAAAATACAGCTGTCTGTACAGCTATTGTAGCAGGTAAGCAAAGAGTCAAGTTAATGTTTTACACAATTATAGCCGTCTATCAGTCCTGTTGTAGCTGTCTTCACAGGAAGAACAATAGATTCAAGAGTAGTTTGCATGTTGATTGCTGTATTGAAATTTAAAATTTAAAATACTAACGATACTTACAATACTATTGATATTTACAGTACTATTGATGTCTTTCCAATATATGCCCATGTTTAGTTTGTTATTAAAAAAAAAACCCTACATAATAAAATTCCTTCATATTTTTAAATCATAAAAAGTTGTCAAGCAACTCTACAAATGAATTCATATTGGACAGATAGGGTTGGCAGTCTGTCAGATGGTCGGCTAACCGAAGCTAAACGCTCAACATATACATATTCATTTCATTTAAAATTCAAGCAAAATTGTGATAACAAAATGAAACAATTAGGTCACTGCCAAAAGAAAAATGTTTTCTCCGACTGCTGTACCTGGAAAGGTTGCCAACCGCTCCTGTATGAGGCTTTGTCCTCATTGTAAAGTCATATTTCAATTTATGTCTGCGTTGATTAGTCCATTATTTTATTTCAGTTCCTGATTTAGTCCCAGTCTTTGTGGAGTTGATGGGTCGAGACAAACCTTCGGAGATGCAGCTGGCGGCAGCCAAAGTCCTGACCTACCTGCATCGTGGTGGGGCAATAGAAGCCACAGATTTTGTTATAAGCAGAAAGGTATTGACATGGGTAAAAAAGCATTGATAGAGGTGCATTTTTCATAGAATGCATTTTAAAAGATTTGCTGTAAACTTAAGTGTGCTTAAATTTTTTTGTCAGCTTTGCCACTGCATCCATTTTTATTCAAATAATTTTCAATACCATGTGCATAATGTTGGCACATTTGAGATATTTGTTCCAGTGTTACATGTTATTTGGCAATGTGTACAGTTGAAATACTGTGTGCTCAACTGAGTCAATCCCAAGTTTGTGGACTAGAGTGCAGCAATCCCCCAGCAAAAGTACAGACAAGCAAAAAGAACACCACCAACCTGGGTGGACAGGACTCGTTAACCTTGGATGGCAACACATCTAAGAGAAGGCAAAGTCTGAAATCAGACCCTGAGATGTAGTCCATTTGGCGGTATCACATTGACACAATGAAAATTCCGACAACTCCTGCGATGTGGAACGCATAAAGAGCACAGTGAAACACGAACAATCAATGCCCCATTTTTTCCTTGAATTTACCATAGCAACATTAGCTGTGAATGGAAATCAATAATAGTTTTTTAATTAAATAGAACAAAAAGCAAGCTAGTTAATGTTAAAACCTTGAGGTTTAAACTTAAGTCTGTGGGTCCCAAGCAAAAGTTGCATGGTTCTTTGCAGCAGTCATTTGTTCCGTTGCTGCTCATGCACATGATTTAGATGGTTGTCGAGTATGAGCGTTCATTAGTAATTGTTGCGACTGAATATTATGTTCATTAGTTGTTGAACGCTTTTCCCGCGCTTGATTCTTATAGTTATTAAACACTCTTCCCGCCATTGTCTCTATGACGTATGTTTTAGTCGTGCGGCAGTCTTGAGTGGAACTTTGGAGTGATAGGATGTGTATTATTTATGTCTGATAGCGAGCTGCGCTATATTCACGTGTTATGGACGTCATAGTGAACGTTAAGGTCGCCCACGATCACACTTGTTCCACGGAGCAGGTTGCAGTAGTCAAGTAGGTCAGGGAGCTCAGAGAGGAAGGTGGAGTTTAGGAGCTTGTTCTTCTTACTGGGCGGAGTGCGGTACAAGCAGAACATGTTGACAGTGTGGGGCGTGTTGAGGGTGAACTGAACAAGTTCTAGAGAGGTGTGCTGGAATGGGAATGTGGAGGTGAAAGTCACTGGGAGGTGGCTACGATAAATGACAGCGAGGCCGCCACCTCGCGTAGCACGCGGAAAGGACTTAATATCGAAACCCGGTGGCGTGAGGTCAGCACACTTGGCATCATCCCCTGTTGACCTCAACCAAGTCTCCGTCAGGAACAGCACGTCAACAAATTCGTCCTTTACGAACTCTACTATCTTTGTTCGCTTCGCCCCGCACTTTGAGCCCACGGATTGGCAGTTATAGTGGCCTACTCGTAGTTGGTCTGGAAGCTTCTGGCGGCCGCTGATGACAATGACGTTGCTGCGCCGAATACGTCCGGAGTCAAGTGGGACCCATGGTACGCGCTTTGGACGAACAGGAAGGCGTTCAAACACATCTGTCACCACATGGATATGCATCGATTGCTGCGTCTCAAAAGACCAATTTACTTTCATTGTATCTTTGAGGGCAAACTGGGGAGAAGTGGGTCGATGCATATGGTCATATTCCCTCCCATTTTTAAACCCTATACCTTTGTGCAATCCATTTTTTCATTTTTTGTAGACATTGGGAACCCTGGTTCGGATGTGTAAAAGAGATCGGCCACTAGACGAAAATGTCAGAGGAGCAGAGACTCTGGCCTACCTTGTGGAAGTTGACCCTGACCTTCAAATGATCGCCAGCATCACAGACCATCTGATCAGCACACACTCCAACTACCTGCACTACAAAGATGTCAAGAAAATTTCTTCTGTGGACAAAAAAGTCAGTGACTCTCAATATTTTGATTTTATTTTCATAATTTTAATATGCTATTGTAATCAAATTAATTGATTCACTATGTTTAGTCAGATATGCACAATTCAACTAACATTAGCGGCCATTAGTTAAAAATATTTCAAACATCTATTTATGTTATTCAATAAAAAATTTATTTTCCAATATGAAGAAATATATCCTAGTAATATGAGAAGTCCAATGGCTTTTTTACTATTGTTACTATCACACATTAAAACAGAGCTATCGATAGCCAAGAATAATAGTGTCTGGGAAAACAGCCACTTTGTTAGAGGGGTAGATTAATAAGACACGAACAAATTGTGTCAATATAACAGTATAAGTTACTCTTTAATAATAATTATACATTATACACATTAAACGTTTCGGCACACGCCTTCATCAGTACAAACAGAAAAAAATAGGAGAGGGAGCTAAAACCAGACAAAATTAATCTATTTTAAAGTTTTATTGCAGTCCAACACTTTTTATAATGTTAGAGGAGTCCAGAGTTGAACATCACTTATGCCATTAGCTATGCCATTAGCTTAAGACTGTCATTATTTCTTATCTTTAACAGTAGTTTGAGGATTTTTATGGATAATACTTAATTAGCATCAATTGATTTGTACTGGAATTTTTTTTACTGAAGGAAGTGGACTGGGGCAGTGAGATGAGAAGGGCGGCATTTTTAGCTTTGGCCGCCATCAGTGCCAACGATGAGGAGATTAGAGATAAGGTAAGTTTGTGTTGTTACAAAAATATCGCTATATAAATAAGTTAGGTTGGTGTTATTACAAAAATGTCAAATTAGAGATGAGGTAGGTTGGTGCTGCAACAAAAATATCAAATTAGAGATGATGCAGGTTGGTGCTGTACCAATAATATCAAATTAGAGACGAGGTAGGTTTGTTGTAGTAACAAAATATCACCATAGAGATAAAACAAGTCAGTTTTCTTAAAAATCCATACAAATAATGTTGTTTTTTGAAAGTTCAAATAAGTATTGTGCATAAAAGATGTATTATTTTATGAAAATGGAATAGATTTATTTTGTTGTTTGGTCATATAAATATATATATAGAGAGAGAGAGAGTATGAAATTAATATTTATTTAAGTCTTTAACTTGGTTAAAAAAAAAAAACATTAAGGAAATATCTGATTGAACTATTTGGAACTATTTATAAAATAGCTGTTTAATAAAGCAAATGATTTTTTTAAAAAAATGGGCTTTGATAACACAATATTAATCTAGAGGAAAAAGTAAGATAAATTGATTTTAATAAATTCACTTGAGAATTTTGGATCTATTGGGTAATTAAGATTGTTTTCTTTTGTGCTACTGACATGTGCAGGTTATCAAGAGAGAGGGTATGATAGATCAAATCATGACTTGCATGCTCAGCTCCAACCAAGCTGAGGTGGCAGCTAGCTTGAGATGTCTACAGTCCCTGACACGGTCTGTACACCAGATCAGGACGGTACTCCATGATAATGCAGTCTGGAAACCTTTGCTTGGGGTAAGACATATGATCTGTTTGACACATTCAGTCCCTGTCACAATACTCCATGACCATTGTGACCGGAAACCAGTGCTGAGGGTGTGATATAATATATTGTTACATGTAACCCTGAGACAGTCCGTACATCGATCCTTTTCAGAATCAATAAGTTTAATTTTAAATTTGTAATCTTCATATTCCATATTTATATTTGATGGTTTCATTTCACATTGAAGAGTACTGTTTTAAAAAATTGTTTAATGGAAAATGTATCACCCATGTGTGAAAAAAAAAAGAAAATACACCTGCTTGACAACATTCCCATAAAATGTTAATTTTTTGGTATGATTAAAGCATAAATTAATATTTTATGACTTAAATCTGGATATTCAAAATGAAAAAGTTTAATGATGTTTTATATTACTGAATAAATTCCTGTGACAAGACCAGCTTTTATTTTATGCTGATCATTGTAAATGTACCAGCCCTTGTTTTTGTGTGTGTGCAGATGCTGCAGTCGACCAACCATGAGATTATGGTGTTAGCCATGACCTGCTTGTGCAATTTGGTTCTGGAGTTTAGTCCAAGTAAAGAGGTAGGTGCTGTATAGTGCTGTGAAAAAATAATAACGTGTCCAGGCTAAAACCTTGTTTGAAATTAACACATTTGCATTTTTGTTAATATAACAAACACATTTTTTTCATTAGCGTCTTGATTTTTACAGAGAACCTTTGAGATTAANCAAGTAAAGAGGTAGGTGCTGTATAGTGCCGTGAAAAAATAATAACGTGTCCAGGCTAAAACCTTGTTTGAAATTAACACATTTGCATTTTTGTTAATATAACAAACACATTTTTTTCATTAGCGTCTTGATTTTTACAGAGAACCTTTGAGATTAAAATGAGTGATAGACATACAAACTCTGGGTAGCACACACACACACATTTATATGTGTCTGTGTGTTTGTTGATATATATATAGATAGACACTGATTATTACTGTGTGTAATTGTAAACATAATGGGCAGACAACTGTGCTTTGATAAATATTTGCTAGTGTTACCAAACCCTGATTGCTATAAGAATGATCTAATGTACTTCTACCACTACTACTACTACTACTACTGACTGAGATAGCACCGCTGAATGTCTTGTTGATAACCCATTCTTGTTGTGATAAGCTTGCGCCAAACCCTAAACCTTGTGCTTTTACCAAGTTTTTCTGCTCAGCACTAAATAGATTTGTCTTCATGCTACTGTCCCACAAATTTGCTTAGGCAGCTAATATTTTGCCGTTTATTTATCATTTTTCTTTTCAAGTTATGTGGATATTTTTTTATTGAAAAAAAATTACATTGGTTACAGACATGAAAATTTACAGTAATTCAAAAACATAATGTAATTAAACACGATTCTTTGAACCAGGGTAAGATACATTTGTTTTTTTGTTTTGTAGAAATAGAAAAGATGAATTTGCTGCTCAATTTTTAAAGGTTAATTTAAATTGAATATAGCTTTTATTTTAAACATTCAGTTATTGTTACGTTGTAATTAAAATACAGGACAATAGACAATACAGTTTGAAAGGATTTAAAAAAAAAAAACAGTTTCAATAAGAATTAAAAAATAATAAAACTATTCAGTATGCTTAACAATATTTTTGAACACTAGATATTGGCAAATTCTATGGTAATTAATCTAAATATTGGGGCTCACTGCATATCCAATATTAGATGCAGTGGTTCTCAAGCTGTATAATAAAACTATTCAGTATGCTTAACAATATTTTTGAACACTAGATATTGGCAAATTCTATGGTAATTAATCTAAATATTGGGGCTCACTGCATATCCAATATTAGATGCAGTGGTTCTCAAGCTGATGTCCATAATTCATGAAGTTTAATTATTTTTTACCCCATAAGTTTACTGTTACCTCCAGTAGGTTACTGTAAGAGCTGCCTCCATGAAGGTCACTTTAACATAGTTTGGGTTAAATCTGCAAGCTGTATTGGGTTACCGCCAATAAGATTGTTTCTTGGCGTGGCTTACCTCCAGTGAGGTAACGTCTTTGTGTGAGCTACCTCAAGTTAAGTTACTGCTACAGTACCTGGTTTGTGTTACCTCCACTAAGGTTACTTTTTACCTGGTTTTTGGATACCTCTGCTACCTATTTTTGTTTGTTTGCTTGGCTTCACTCTTGTTCTCATAATTTACATTTAGCTTACACCGGAAAGACGATGGGATGACATGGATGGGTGGCGGGTACGTAGAGTTTTTGTTTTTTTTATAAACTTTGACAGCATTTTAAGGGCAAAGGAAATCACAGGGCTTAAGGGATAGTTGCAGTGAAATGAAATTTTAAATTTCTTTTGTCTTGTTTTCATTCTCATGGGTTCTTTACTATTGTAATTAATAGACCCTAACAAATAAAATACAAGTTTATTCGGAGACTGCCATTTCATTTATTAAAATGATTCCTGCTGTACAACTGAGCCTGTAATCAATTAATTTGGATTTTTTTTGTATCCGGATACTGCATACTCCGCTGGCATTTAACTTTTCCCAGTGTGATCTTGGCTATAATATTGACTTTAAATACGATGCATAATCTGACAACTCTTTCAAGAGTTGCCATGAACCAAAAGGTTATTTGGCATTCCTGCTCACAATGTCATAATGCAAACGTGGATAGTTTTTCTTTTTCACTGTTAAACTCTCAGTGGACCAAGCAGCAGAACAGAATTGATTTGGTGACAGTGAAGGCAATAACACTAACACAATACAACTTTTAGAAATGAACCAAAGGGTTGCTTATGAACGAAATGGTCGCCTTTAACTTTAACCAAATGATGGCTCATAAACCAAAATGGTTGCTTATCAACCAAATGATTGCCTTTAAACCAAATGGTTTGCTTATGAACCAACTAGCAGAATATGAACCAACAATGAGTCTAAGGCTTTTGTTCAAACTTGGGAGGAAGTAAAGTCAGTAAAAGTATTAAGAGTTTGATGAATGACTCATGTGAACTTACGATTTTAAAAAAAAGTGTTGGATGAATATGGCATAGGTTGGAAATACAGTGAAGCCCCTTTAATAACTGCAGCATTTGACCACCATTCTGCTTGCTTCTTAAAATCTTCTTTTGGATTCAGACCTTAATATTTAAATGGCAAAGTTTGTAAAAAAAAAAATATATATATATATATATTTTTCACAATTTTCATGGTGGGGAGGAATTATTGTTTATATTTATGTGCTGGTTTGTTTTTATTGTTGTATTCAATGTGAATAATCTGTTTATGTCTTTCTTTTATTATTTAAAAAAATCTTTTTCGAGTAATATTTATATTTGTTTCTTAATACGGTAATAATTAAAAAAAAACCAATGTGAGACATATAGTAAAAAAAAAAAATAAACATTAATAATAAATAATGGTAAATAATGCTAATGGGTTTCCAATGAGCTGCAAAAATTAATTTTCATGTCCAAAGTATCTGTAGAAAATTCAGATTAGTTTGTTTACTTGCCAACAAATTTACAGAATTTATGTAAAGTAAATTATTAAAAACTTCTTGCATTAAATTATCGAAGTCAGTGAAATATTATCATTATTCAGTTGTTGTTTTTTTTTACTAAGGTCAGGGTATAAAGAATTAACTATAATTTTGTAGCTGTGTTATACTGTCTAACTATTTTATGCTTGGATACTTTGTTATACCTAGTAACTGAATTGTTTCTTTGTAGTCTTTCACAAAACCTTCAACAAGTCAATTAAAAAAAAAAGTTATACTCAAAATAATTTGACTTTGCATTTCTGGATCTGTACCGTAACAATTTTGTGAATGTTATTATTTTAATATACAGCTTATGCCATGGTGTAGATGATTTCTAGTAAGCTAACATTACTCTGAAACAGCAGTCTTTTGGACCAGTTGTGGCTTAAGTGGACTATAGGCAACATCATTAATATAATTAAAGTATCCTAGTGTTGCCACCTAAAAACTTAAATGTCATTTGCTGTAAGTGCACTTAAGTACCGGGTATTAAAAAAAAAAGTCTTACATTTTGTACTCTTATTAAAAAATACTAATCCACATAACTTATTTAGAAGACCTTACTCTTTGTTACAAGTAGCCATACTCTCAGTTATTGTTGATGTTCTCATTGTGTTGGAAGGTACCTTATCAGACTAAGGCTTCTGTGTTGTACTCTTGACTGTTGTACACTATGTGACAAATGGTTAACATCCTGTACCTTGTAAGCTGACTCCACTGAAAACTTTGCTCATATGGTGTACCTTGTCAAATTTCATTGCTGAATTTTTACCTTGCGAGTTAAATAGATTACCAATAAAGTTAAATTGTCTATCAGTAAATTTAAATAGTTTACCAATTAAGTCAAATAGTTTATTGATAAAGTTAAATAGTTTACCAATACAGTTAAATAGTTTACCAATAAAGTTAAATAGATTACCAACAAAGTTAAATAGTTTACCAATAAAGTTAAATAGTTTACCAAAAAAGTTAAATAGTTTAAGTTCAATCCATAAAAAAAAAAAGGAACACACGGAGGGTGGGGGTAGTTGTGTTTGGAGATTTAGTGGATGGGTGCTTAGGGGAGGTGGGGGCGTCTTCAGTAGAAAGTATGTACTTTCATGAACAAATTATACAATAATTATCCTGAAATTCTGAATTCATCAACAACACATATTTTATCTCTAATAAATCAATCAATGACCTCAAGATCTATGAAACTCATGATTTCTATTGAATTACATTCAAAGGCTAGACAAATATCAGATCAATATTTTTTGTAATTATCATTATGGTGTTACTTTGTTTATTTTACAAGTCAACTCACTGGATAATACACTAGTAACAGTAATATTTTGTCCACCATTCCCCTTTTGTATTTTTCAGTGCATGTGGCGCTAATGCTTTTTTTTCAGTGAAGCCTGTGGTACCTAAATATTTCGGTTCTCTGCGCCCTTGCCGAATTAAGTTTTCCTCAGATGCTCCTAGTCAAATTCTAACAAATGCATTTCGAAATAACCAAGACATTTTTTTAAATTTTAAGGGTTGTTAAAAATAAATAAAACATGTACCTGGGCAACTGAACCCAATATAGAAGCTATGTGAAGAAGCTTCAACAGACAGTAACTAGTCCACCAGGTCCACTAGATGTTGTGTCCTGTCTCATTAGATTCAAACTGGAAATAGATCTATGAAAACTGTA
>CAXITT010000757.1:141214-153758 GCA_964033795.1 Lymnaea stagnalis | reverse complement strand
TTGTTTTTTTTATTCACTTTCAATATTTCTGTCCCTTTGGGGTATGTCCTATTTTGTTTTTAACTTGAATCTAGTATGTTGAGGAGGGCAGACCCAATAATAAAAATTTAAAAAAAAAATGTATACTTTTTTAATCTGAATAATTTCTTTCAATTCACGGTTTCATTATCCAATCCATATTTATTTTAGCCAAACCATGACTACCAGAAATGACATGAAAGAAGATGTGATATGCACCAACCCATTGAGCTCTTTTCTCTCAGAAAATAAACAGTTATTTCCTAAGTGGCTGAACCCCTCTGAAAAAAATAACTTCATAATGAATATTAGGAGCAAAACTTTGGTTTCTTGTGATTAAATATAAAGCAACTGAATGTACAAAAGCACAGAAGTAGTAGTATTAAAAATGTATTTGTTCATTTATTTTCATCATCATTCGGATTCAGTAGCCATTTGGGCATGTCCCCTTCGGCCATGGTGAAGAATGTACACACTCTCCACAGCCGTTGTCTGTGTGTACATAGGGTGTTGGCGTGGTCCATTTCAATTGAGATATATATTACTATTGAATGAGCAATAAATCACATGTCACTTCTTTACATTTGACTCAATTATATAAAGAAAAAATATAAATATTATTAAAAAATATTCACTTTGTATAAAATAATTATACACACTGCCCGATATTTTCCTTTTTTTTTTCTTTCTTTTTTTTTTTTTTTTTTTTTTTTTTTTGTTTTTTTTTTATTTTTTTTTTTTTTTTTTTTTTTCTTTTTTTTTTTTTTTTTTTTTTTTGTAGGATCATTGATAGTCTAGATTTGTAAACTCAAAGTATATTTATATTTTTAAATGATATTTCCATATTTTCTTGTGATTTCATTTTGAGTGAGAGATTGGTGAACTCATTGTTGAATATATTGTCATTCTCTTTTGTAAGATCATTGATAGAATGGTGAAGGCTCTAGGCAGTGAAGTCATTGATGCTGTGTTCAGGACAGTGAGGAACCCAAGTCTCCCAGTATATGTCCTAGAGCAGGTGAGTTTTTAATGGTGCTGAGTTGGGGGAGGGGGGAGAGGGCGTTCATTCTCTTTGATAAGCTACCAAAATTACTTAGATATTTTTTATTTTTGTGAGAAGAGTATGGGAGTTTGTTTACTGTTTTGTCTCACTCCAAGCCTTACTATGAAACCATGCACTGCAACCTTTGTTCCCTTGCGGCACACCGAGACCATTTCCACACCACATTCAAAACATGAGGAAAAAAAATTGATTTTCTGTTGTATACAACTTACAATAATTTTGAATATGCTTTCATTTTTATAGACGTGAAATAAACATAGAGTTATCAAGTCCTCCTTTTTTTCAATGAAAGTAAAATGTCCTTCATCAACCTTAAAATGCCCTAATTTTTTTAAATGTTTGTTCATTGTAAAAAATAAAAGTATTGTTTCAACTTTCACAGATTCACTAGTTCAATGCTGTCCAACCTTTTTGACTCTGGGGGCTAATTTTTGTGTGTGTGAATCTGAGGGTCGCATATACAATTATTATTTTTTCTCGTCTGACATTCTTGCAACGTGGCCCATCCAGCAAAGCTGGGACTCCATTAATAAAGCGTGTGTGCAGGAGAGACCTACTTGCGAGAGTACCTCAGTGCCTGGGCTCTTGTCCTACCATTTGATTTTGAGGATTTTCACAGGCTCATTGTGTAGAAAGTGGTTTAGTTTCTTTCACATGCCGATTTTCAGACGCTCATCATGTGAAGTGGTTTAGTTTCTTTCACATGCCGATTTTCAGACGCTCATCATGTGAAGTGGTTTAGTTTCCTTCCATGGCTTTGATAGACTGTCCATGTTTCACATGCATATAGTAGTAGCATTGGGAGAATGGCAGCCTTGTAAACCTTTATTTTGGTTTGGGTGCTGATGCCTCTTCTTTGTCCATACATTCTTAGGCATTTTTATGAATGTTGCCCAGGCTCTTGCAGTTTGAAGGGTTAAGCTTTTGGACAGTGTGCTGCCAAGGTAAGAGAAGCTGTTTACAACTTTAAGCCTTTCGCCATTGACTTGGATGTTGGGCTCAATGTAAGTTTTTCATGAAGCTGGTTGATTCAGGACCTCAGTTTTCTTTGAGTTAATGGTAAAACCAAAGTTTGTGCAGGCATCTGAGTAGTTTGCAACACTGCGTTGCATCTTGGCCTCTAATTCAGCACAAATGGCGCAGTCATCGGCATACAGAAAGTCCCTGATAAGGTCTGTCTGGACCTTTGATTTAGCGTTTGGTCTCCTGAGGTTAAATACTTTACCATCAGTTCTGTGTCTGATGCTGAATCCAATTTCTCCCTTGCAGATAGCTTCAGACAGTTTGGCAGAAAACATGCTGAAAAGTGTTGGTGCCAGGATGCAACCTTGTTTAACAACATTAGACACAGGGAAGGGTGACATCTTTCTGTTTGAGAGATCTCATCTTGTTAGCTCTTGTCTTATTATTATTATTATTATCATAAAGCCTAGCTCACATATCTAGTTCATCTTTTACAGTCCAGTTGGTGTGCATGGACCTTCTATGGTGACCAACTAGCTACACATCAAGTTACCATACTTGAAGTTTCCAAATTCATCTTTCCGTTAATAACGCTGTTAGTACTTATACCCTTACACCAAGAAACCCCCCACCCACCCCTTTTTTTTTTTTAAACGGCCGATCAAAGCAGCAGAAAGGAAACCTCCTTTTCAGACCTTTCCAAAATGATATGTTCTAATTTATTATTTTTGCATCTGGCAACCTGAAATTAACATGCCCCTGTAGATATTTTATTACAAGTAATAGTTTTCAATATTTAAGTTGAACTGTGAGTAAACATAGAACAGAATGTAAAGAAACTATTTTTTTATAAAATGGCCTTTCACTATCTTGATATTTTTTTTCACACACCTGCTTGTATCCAGTTAAGATTGATAATTTTATAATTTATTTTAAAAAATCTTTATTTATACAGAGTTAACACAAATTCTTACACAACTTAAAAGCCTTTTTGTACAAATGAAATCACCGACCACAAACTTAACTTACTAATGACATTTGTGTGTAAATTTACCATATTTATTTCAATGTTAAAAGCAAAGTAAAAAAATAAAACAATAGTAATATTTAAACAAAAGTTATGTCCCACGATCAGTAGGAGTTTGAATATGTCAAATCAGATAAAAGATCTTCTGTACCATCAACCTGGACAGGATGGGGCTCATTTTGTTTTTATTTTTTTTTACCCAGAAAGCGTTAAGAACTTTTAAATAACCAGCTATTGAAATCTAGCCTAAAAATTAAACAGCACATGTGTCAAAGGCTAAAGCGACAAAGACATATTTTACTGGTTGTTTCGGACACTTTGAGATTGTGTGTGCTGGTTGACTTCCACTGTTTAAATAGAAAATTCATGCCCTTGGAGGAATTTTGCCAGGGCACAATTAGCAAAGTCCCGCTGCTCACCAGTTTGCGGAGCTCTACTGAAGACTACCTCTCTTTCAACTCAATGAAACGTGGACGTGTTTTTTAACCACTTGTATCCAATAAATGTTGTTCTCATCTCTTGTGTAGGCATTGTGTGCCCTGAGTAACATGGCTGATGGCCCATCATGTAAAGCTCACATCATTGGCAAGACAGAAGATCTGCAGTATGTCATCAAATACCTGGTAAGAATTGTTGCATCACATAAATTAACACAACAGAGACTTGAGTCTTTCTATGGCCACGCAGATTGGCAGCAAAAAGTTGATGTGAAAGTAAAGCACAATTCATCTTACATACCTTTGGATAGTCAGTAGTGCTCCCCATGTCATCAGATAACTAGCGCAGATCATGTTGAACGTTTGTTCACAATTTAATGCAAATATGACTTTTAGCTCTGCAGAATCTAATTATTCCAATGTTTGATATCAACTCGAGTTTACATTATTTTATTAAAATAATCACCAATTATTTTGTGATTTCATTTGCAATTCTCTATTTGGAATGACTTAATTGAGAAAGGTTCTTTTTGTTAAACATCATCCAGTATATGCCAAAATTAAGAGAACCATAGTGAAATTCCATCATCTTGAACATGTACACTCATTGGCCAACGGAGCATAGATACAGTCTCCATGTGTTCCCAGAACTGAAAAGGAAGGTAAGTTGGGCAGTAGTTGTTGGAAATTGGTCTCTCAAATGAGGAAAAAAATATTCATAGTTGAGTATGATCTTTGCTCATACATTAGTGATTAACGAGATGGGAAACCGTGAGCACGTTTGAAAAAATATGGCAGAAATTTTCTCAGAGAGATACAATAAGGCGAAACCAAGTAAAACAATAGTGCTTTTATTGTTACAAAATTGTGCAGTTCTGGTAGTATACTGTATAAATGGAAGGGGGTGTCTGGTCGACCAGTAGGTGTTTTGATAAATGAGAATCGATCAAGGCGCTGCATTTTTCCCCACGACAAACATCAGCGATACACCCAATAAAAAAAATTTCTTTAGACCTAAATGCATTTTCATATTGGATCCATGTTGGACAATGTGTTTTGATAAATGAGAATCGATCAAGGCGCTGCATTTTTCCCCACGACAAACATCAGCGATACACCCAATAAAAAAAATTTCTTTAGACCTAAATGCATTTTCATATTGGATCCATGTTGGACAATGATTGGCAGAGCGAGGTTTGCAAGCCAGGACGATGTATTTTGTAAAATGTGTGCCTAGGGTGTGTGAGGTTTCATATTTATATGGGAATATTTTGTTTTCCAACAAAATTCACATATGCTTACTGGTCTATCAGACTTTCCCTTCTGTTGACAGAGCCGTTGACAGTGTACATTACTGGTCTATCAGACTTTCCCTTCTGTTGACAGAGCCGTTGACAGTGTAAATTTCCAGAAAAGTGTTTCTTGATGTCATCTGTTTAAATCTCTCTCAGGGAATTGTTTGTACACTTTTTTGAAACAACGTTCACATCTTTATGCATGGGGAAGGTAATACTCAACTAATAATAGCAAGAGACCCCTTTCCGACAACAAATGCCCAACATGTCTTCCTTTTCACTTCTAGGAGCACGCTGCAGCTTTAGCTATGCACCATGGACAGACAGCATGTATGCGTTCGATGCGCAAGAGTTTCAGTACTGTTACTCTTACTTCTGACACTTGCTGTGTAACTGAATTTTATTTTAGGATTCTGATGTCTACCCTGACCAACAGCGTGGCATCACTCTTCAGCTTCCTGTTGTCCAGTTCATCACAAATTTAGCAGAGTCGTCAGAAGATGGTAATACATTTGAATGTCTTGCTTTGTTTCAGTGGACTGTTGAACAAATCGAACTGAAATAGTTTTTTTTTTCCTAAAAATAACTATAATATATGTTCTTAAAATTTGCTTTGATGACTTGAGGGGTAAGCAGTAAATGAAGGCATGGAAATTGAGTTTAAAAATTATGTTCTTACAAATGATAATACGAATACATTTTGGTTATTTATTGAAATTTTACTGGATAATTCATATATCAGTATATTTATGTTATCTGCATTCAAATAATTCAATATGTGACAGATGTATTGGGGCAAAAATTTTACTTGACAGGTCAATAAATTTCTGTCCTGTGCTGTTCTTTTTTTTTTGTGTGCAAATATTGATAAGGGTTTATATTGTCACCTATATTTGGGCAAAGAGCTGGTCATTAGCCCTGATTAGAGTCTGCATGTTTTCCTCATGCAGGTGCCTACCAGCGCATGTTAGTCCTGAAGAATCTTGGCGTCCAGCGAATCTTGGAAGACTTATTGGCCAAATGTGAAAAATCAGATGCAAGGTTTGTACGATTCATTCAAATTATTGAAACGTTGGCAGTTTCCCTATTGTTATTCTGCATCATGTATGATATTGCCAATAACCCTAGGCTTCTACTGTGGCTAAGTAGCGGAGTGTTCTGAACTTGATGCTATTTGATAGTATCACCTTCAACAACTTTTGTTATTGATAGTTTAAATAAAACTCCTGCTCCATCGTTGTGCTATTTACAAATGGTATAATAAAGGTGCAGTGACTCTGTTATGTTTTAATTTTTAATGAATATAATGAGTAGGAAAAACTAAAGCAAACAAATTTTGATGTGAAACAAAAAAAGTTGAAATATTGTTTTAAAAAAATAACTGACATACCAGGTAATTTAATTAAATTCACCAGGAATACAATTCATTTACAGCTATATCTCTCTGCAGACATTTCATAAAAAATTAACATTTTCAGAAAATCAAATTCTTAAACAAGTCCTTTTAAAATAATAAAATAAAATTAATAGACATGACTCCCTTTTCACTTTAGCACATGTTTTGTTGACTAGAAAAAGCACAGGTAAATGTTGCAGTGACAAGTCATTTTTTGTAAAAATCACTTTTTGGAAAACTTTTTTTAAAAGAAAGCAAATTCTGTATTGTAATTATTGTGCATGCATATGGTATGAAAATGTACTCATTTGATAATTCTGTATATTCCTCAGCATCAACAGCCCTCTACTGCACAGCATCAACAATGCTCTTAAACAGTTCTCCTGATGCAGCAAATTGTCAATCTCATTTTAACTGGATCTCTTTGCATTTGATGTGTAGAAAAGCTATTTATTGACATGTGCTAATTAAACAACATTTTAAATTATTTAGTTTGTTTATTCTTGTGAAGTGGGCCATGTGTAAATATGAGTGAGAGGAGTAAATTGTTTGAAATTTTTTTTTTATTCAAACTTGGATCAAACAAAAAATGTCAACAAAAAGGAAATCCATAGGAACACACAAGTTTTAAAATTGTAACTACTCATTGTAATAATAAAAATAATAATTCCACAATCATTAGAACATACCTAACTTGATTGAATCATAGTAATAAATAGATCTGAGTCAAATATAGGGGTGCAAAATAAACAAAACAAAATCCAGTAAATAAAAAGTGTGTATAAAAAAATTCAAAAAACTTTATCAGCAACATTATCATTGAAAGTTAAATATAATCCTTACAAAAATCTCCATGTCTCAAGCAGTAGTATAATCAATACAAGCATAACATTAATAATAGTTTATTTGATCATTCCATTTTTTAATATTATCTTAAATGTTAAAATGATTAATGGAAATGCAAGGCCTAGAAATAAGAAGTACATCAATTTTAATAATTAGATTAGCTTGAAATTAAATTTGAGTTTTCTTTTAGAAACCTCCAAATATTTCAAATTGAATGGCATGATGGTTGTGGTTGTAATAATTACTAAAAACAAAAACAGGAATCAAACATAGCTAAATTAAATTATTCCTGATTTTGACTTATCTTATATTAGAGACTAATCTCTTAAAATATTTTGAAAAATATATTAAAGTGTATCTTTGGTATCCACATTTATCACAAAATGTCAGATCAATGTAGTGTATTTTAATTACAAAATGAAGAGGTTAAAGTTTTATTTGTTATGTTTTTAATATGGTACCGGTATCTTATAGTATTGTGCTTTTAAACAAAATTTTACTACCCTGATTGCACTCTATCCTTTTAACTTGTAAAAAGATTAAAGCTAATGACTTGGGTAGTTGTACACATAAGGTGTGATTGTGGAAAGAGTATGAGTGCAGCTCAAAAGTTATTAAACTCTCTGAAAATGTAAAGCCAAAAAAAAAAAGGAAAATTGACTGATTACAAGAGATAAGTGTTTTTCCCCATGAATTTTATGCAGATTTTAATATAATATAATTTAAACAAAAATCAATTTTAAGTCAGTCATTGCATAATAATTTCTAGATTCACTCTTTTGATTTTTTGCCACAAAATATTTGGCATAGCCACAATTTATTACCGGTATAGTTAAAGCTAGTGTGGGTTCGCTTTAATGCGAGGACCACTGTGATAAAACGAGTAAATAAATGCAAATCATACCTTCAAAAAGACTTAAATAATAAAACGCCTTGAATACAAGATTAAAAATCTTTTCTTCTTTTTTTTAAAATGACCAGAGAGATGTATATAAACATTAATAATTTATTGTAATGGTGCAGTCATTCAATGTAACCCAGGTCAACATCCAGTTTTCTTGTATACTTCTCAGTCTCATGTTAAATAATGAAAGACTGATGTAGCCATGGAGGGACATTGATTTTCATATCACAGTTGAGATTCATATTGATTAATGAAGGGAATGTTTACTCGTACACTTTTAGTTTAGAACTTAGGGAAGCAATCATGTAAAAAGAGTTGTTGCACTGAGGACAGGGGAGCTTCACAAGAACAAAACTTCCTTTTGGGTGTGAGAAACTGGGTGTAATAAAAAACAGGACCATATACCAACTACCTTGTATTGTAATAATATTATGTAACATTTATTTATAAAAAATCATACTTTAAAAGCCAGTGTTCCTATTGGGAGACCAAATTACTTGTCACTTCTTTTTAATGCTGTATATAAATTTATTCATTATATTTGGGTGAATCTAAACCCACAAGATTTTGTTAATTGTAAAAAACATTTGTTGCAATGGCTATGATAAATGCACTTTTTGTTTTACCAACTGTTAAAAAACTTCACACAATAGGTTATATATGAATATCGTGGTTTAAAAAAAAAAAATTATTGAGCAATATTTTTTTAAAAATCTGGTGGAAACTTTGCTCAAATTTTCATAAATTTATTTACCCGTACCAGTTCTAATCTAAAACTGATAAAATCAACCTTTAAATAAAGTTCACTGACAGCAAAAAAAATGTTGATGTACATTCTTAAAAATATGTAAAACATGCTCCTTAGGAATGTATAAAAAATGTAATATCTTTTCAATCTGTAAACAGAATAAATACAATTTACAAAGTCTTTGAAAATACTTCAATCACCAAAACTACATCTGCCACCAAAAAGAAATGGTTTTAAATGTTGAGCAATCAACCCAAACAGCAATTAACAAAAAAGGCACATTAAAAATAAACATGTCTGCCTTCGTGGACATTATTTAAACTACAATTTAGATTTGACCAACGACATCCCCTTTGATTTGATTAGTGACCGGCACAGATCAAAGGCTTGCTTCGGTGGGCTGGACATGGACAACATAACCAATTTACAGACTTTTGCCATGTGGTCAATGACATGGAAGGGAACAAACTTGTTGACGGGCATGTACACAACATGATCTATTAAATACCTGGCATTGAGAGGATAACGATCTTCAGGGGGAACAAAGTCGCAGACAATATTTGGCTGAGAGGGCAGGTCAACCTGATCTGGTTCTATGACATTGAGTTGGGTGGCCCCTCTGTATGCATCTACACCTAAAGCTCCAAGACATGTCATGAACAACTCAGGTTTTTCCTTTGGAAAATAAGTTACATTTAGAAAAGGCGAGATACTAGTAACTAGTTGATCTTTTTACTTCCTTAAGTTTACAAAAACTATATGATAGTGTTATAAAAAAAATGTAAAAAACATTTAACAGAGATAGAAACATTCATACACATGAAAATTGGATTAAAAGACTCACCACAACGACAGGAAATAACCAGAAATTGTTTATCTTGATTTTGGTGCCGATTACTTTTAAAGAAGTGGTCAAGTTTGACTGAAAGTAGCTGCACTTAATGCGCTGCAGATCAAAGCTGGCTGGGTTAAATGATGTCTGAACACCGGCCATAACAGAAAGGAGGGCAGAACTAGGCCTGTACCTAACATTATTTATAAGGTCATTGGGGAAACCTCTAAGGAAGCAGACAAAAGTGGCTTTCCAATCCATACCCATCTCTCTTGATTTCTGCATCAGTTGAGGGAATGGCCAGACTTGCAATGTTGTATACAAAGGGAAATACTTCAATAATTTCTTTAAATATGTTGCATTGCTTTGAATAGGGTATTTTAAGTAAAATTCATGCATTTGACGATAGAGCTCTTCCTCTCTAACCTTGATGATGTTGCCACCAAAAGAGGTGGAGAACTTGAAAACACCAAAGCTGAATAAGGCGAGATCTGAATCAGGATGACCAATGTGCACAAACCCAGAAAAACTTTCAGCACAATCCTAAATGATGTCAAGGTTGTAATATCTGGCTACACTTATGAAAGGATCCATGTTGACCTGTCGACCATACAGGTGGGCTACCAGTATGTCAACAGTGTTTCGGTTAATGAGCCGCTTCAAGAGAGGCAATTTGGGTTCTAGTGTATCAATGTTGTTGTCTAAAGGTACAACAGTAATTGATAATGTCTAATGATGCTCGCCATGTCCTGAATTTTAACAAAAAAACGAAACAAAATCAATTTTTACCAAACTAACTTACCCGAACAAGTTAGTACTTCGTTATCAACTCTTAATTTATATAGTTTTTAAAGAAAAGCTCAATAAATCTACAGGTTTGATTTTGATATACCGGTGAAATGAATAAAAAGTGGATCATTTAAAAACTGTTAACCGGTATTATTATTAAAATTGACAAAGAAAGCTGGAAGCTCTAAAAGATTTTTAAATACTTGTGAGGAATTTTGGGGTGGATAAATAAAAATGCTGCTGTAAGATAATAAAATATGGCAGTCAGCAACAAATTACTATGTTAAATTTGAACAATTAATGATAATTCATACTGATTTTGGCCGCATGCAATAGGTTTTGTGGCACCAGTACTACAATTTCTTACATTTTAGTAAATGCAGGTGCTGGTAAACCATGTAACTGTCAACAATCCTTTTGATTACTCTTTTATGATATCTATATACATAATTCGCCCGCAAAGGTCAAACACCACCACCACCACGCAGGCTATATATAGATACGCCAGAGTGTGGTTCAATAATGAGTTCACTAGCGTGCAAAATATAATTCTCGATAACTACGCTAAATGATATATATATATATATTTAATAACTCAATTGGGTTTGGTGCGTAATATTTTCTTTTCGGAAATGAAATTGTCTCAATTTAAGTATTGTGTAAAAAATATTTGGTTTAAAAGTGGTTAGAATGTGAGAATATATTTAGTTCATGGGTGTGAAATAAAAAGTGTGCAGTGACGTATCATGGGGGAAGGGGTGTAGCAAATATTGGGATTCTTAAATATGCGTTACTTGAGTTCATGTTTTGTCAAGTAACTTTACTACATGGTAAGTTAATGAATTGCTGTCGCCAAAGTTTGGCGGGCTTCTTCTAGTTATTCTTTATTTGAGCATTTCTTCTCTACCTTTTACAACAATATACTTACAGGAATATTAACAGCAGCCATAATGACTTCTGATCCTGTTGGAAAATTTTTCACCCGCATATACAAGTCCAAGCCTGTCTGAACACAAAGACATGGAATGTCTGGGTTTGGATTGGATGGTGTGTTCCACAATTGCTTAAGCGTGTTCTCATAATCCTCCCTGGCTTTGCTGCTATGATAAATAAGACACTGGCATGTTGCAAAACACAGCTGAGAGTAAGAGCTATCTGGAGAAAAATAATCAAGAAAAATATTTTTTTCAGTGCTGTGACAGTAACTTGTACTATAAGATAAGATATCAATCCAGTAATCTAATAATTCACCTCTCTCTACTCTTTTTGTGTGTATTGTATTCCTACAATAACACTTATCATGTGTAATACTACAGGACCTGGTCAAAAAATGGGGAGCAAAACTAAATATTTAATTGTCACAAAATCTTAAATTAAAAGTGTATTTTTGTGAATGTTAATTATAGGAATCTTGCATTTGAACCTACCAATGATGATTGCAGAGTAAGGCTGGCTCGGAAAGCTCATTTTACTGTTACTGCCCAGCTCTATGCACAGACTAGAGTTAATGCCTTTTTTTTATAAACTAACTCAGCATGCAGAGAGCTAAGATAAATAGACATAAAATAATAAAACAGTGCAAATAGACTTTCATTCATGAATTCTAACATCATTTCCATCAATTTATTTATAAACCATTAAAATGCACAAGACAATTAAATTAAGTCAAGACAGCGTATACGAATGTTTCCTAACGTGTGCCTTACGCCCCAAATAGAAGCAGTTTGAAGGTTATGGTAGGGAACAAATGGAAATGGCCTCAGACATTCACCTTAACTGAATATCCTGGTTTTTTTCAAATACTCGCCTCGGCAAACACTATTATTACTACCGAAGCAAATCCGTACATTCATTTGAAAATTAAACTTTGAAAGTTATTCACTACATTTGCATTCCTAAATATGGGTGGCTGGATTTCTATGCAGGGTAAACTGAGTCAATTTCCAACTTGTGGATTGGAGCTCAATCCCCACCAAAACCCAGAAAGAAAGAAAAAAACATCAGCTACTTAACAATAACTTTTTATCCATAAGATACGGGGTATAACATTAGCTGGGCACATATTCTAAAATGTTTACATCCTTCCCAAATGAATAATTTCATAAATCACAACTTTTAAATATAAATAGCTTGATTAAAGCCAGATTTTTGTCAAATTTTGATCTAAGTATTATTTATTAGAGATAATGATGTAATTAATTGTATTAATTAGTAATACAGATTCCT